>JARHVA010002721.1:1130000-1155000 GCA_037957365.1 Torreya grandis
ACTTTTTGTCTAAAGAAATTCCTTCAGACAAAATTCTGAAAGAATTCAAAGCCTTAAGACTTTCTTCATGCTTTTGAAAACCTTTAACTGCCTTCAAAGTGCTCCTTGCCCTCCGTAAGGGGTTTTGAACTTAGAACTACCCTCTACAAGGGCACTTGCCCTTTAGCTTTTTGGGATGCTCCTTTGAACCACCCAATTGAAATATGCCATTAAACTGACTGATTAAACAAAAAATGGTTAAACGGTTCAATGGTTCAATGGTTCAACACTACGTGCCACTCCTTTGTTGAACCAAGCCTTTGAACTTGCCGCTTGAACCAAGTGTTTGAACTGTTCCTTTGAACCAACCACTTGAACCATCCACTTGAACCCAAAAAGGTTCAACAGTTCAACAGTTCAATGGTTGAATGCTTTGCACTATTTATTGAACTTTGCCAATTAAAACCAAGCCCCTTTGAACCTTTCGCGATGAAACAAGGCATTGAAACAAGCGATGAATTGTCGAATGAACCAAGACATTGAACCAAGGCATTGAACTAATTTAATGGTTTAATGGTTCAAAGATGCCAAAATTCCTTGTGAATTTCTTCAGACAAGAGCCTGAAGAAGCCTTGTAAAACCCAGCACTCTCTGAACTAATTCTTCATATGTGAAAAGATTACACCTACAGAGTTCGTAGAAAAATCTTCTTTGCAAAATCCATAGAAACTTCACCTATAGAGTCCATAGAAATAGACCTGTAGAGTCCATAGAAATTCTTGGACTTGTACAAAATCAAAAATAAATTTTATCTAGAATAGTAGGGGAAGAAGGGGACCGATTTTCGGCCTATTAGACAAAACATGGTCAACAAATTGGTGACTCCCATGGGAAGTATGCCTACTATGATTAGAAGCCAGTTGCCTCAAAATCCATTAGGCTTGGAGTCAAATTATAACTTAAAGATCAACAATAGATGTGATAAATTTTAAAACCAAACATGAAGATTTACCTCAAAAGGAAACAAAAACACACACAAAATTAAGAAAACAACTAACATGTGCATAAAGCACTTAGGGAAAGTAAGAGAAAAGCAATGGAAATATATACATGATGGAAAAGGGGGTTAGTGGCAATGCTTAAGATGTATCCCATTAATTGGGATTTATAGTTCTTCACCATCCAACCTAGAGAGTTAGAATGCATTATGCTGCTTGCACTGAGTGATTATGTATGGGCCACTCCATAGGGCACAGAATTTTGCATGCTTTCCAGGCTTAGCTCAGTCCTCATCCCATTTCAAAACAATGTATCCTTTAGAAAAACCTTTTGATAAAGATTTTTTGTCGAAGTGTCTCTTCATTTGATGTTGGTGGCTGGTCATAGAAGCCATAGCCTGGTCTCTTATCTCTTGGAGTTCCATAAGCTCACTTAGCCTAACTTCCATACTATTTCCTTCTTCTAATTATAGCTGGTGAGTGAGGTATAAGGCTGGCAACTCGAGTGAAATGGGGAGCCTAGCTTCCCTTCCATAGATGAGCGGGTATGGCGAGTTTCTAATTGCCCTCTTTAGGGTGACCCTATCTGCCCACAAGGTTGTTTTGAACTTGGCATGCCAAGTCCTCTGGTTTTCCTCCATGGTTCACTTGATGATCTTGATCAGGTTCTTATTTGTAGACTTAGCCAATCCATTCCCCTGTGGGTAGTAATTAGATAAAGTGTTGAGATATATAGCATATCTCAACACTCGTTCACTTATTTTGGTTCCTAGAAAAGCTAACGCATTATCTAAGATTATGGTTACTGGAACCTTAAACTTTGCCACTAGGTCCTCATAAAAATCTAGGACCACACTTTCATTGGCATCATTCAGAGCAACAACCTCTACCCATCTTGTGAAATAATTTGTGGTGGTTAGGACCCACTTGTGTCTAGCACTAGAGGGAGGATTAATCATCCCTGTGAAGTCCAGGCCCCATTCCATGAATGGCTGCTCCACCTAAATAGGTTGTAAAGGCATGGTAACCAACTATTGCCTCCCATCAAAAAGTGTGCACTTTTAGCACTTTCGTACCCAAGCATGGGTGTCCCTAAAAAGAGTAGGCCATAAATAGCCATCTCTCATTATTCTATTTGTATTAGCTTTAGGAGCAAAATTACCACTAGCTGGTCCATCATGGAACTCAGACATAACCCTGCCAGCCTGACTTGAGTCTAAGCATCTTAAAAAGACTATTGAGAGATCTCTTCTGAACAACACTCCATCAATCAGGGCATAAAGAAGACACTAGAGTCTAAAATACCTTATCTTGGTCCTGTCAAGTGAGTGCAGGCACTCACCAGTGAAAAGGAAATGCCTCACGTCTGATGTTTAATCTTTCATGATAGCTAGTTCTTATACTGTAGCTGCATCATGGATTAGTAGATTGTCCTCCTTTTACTACTTAAAGTCTGCAATGAGGTGCTCACATAGGCCTCTCCTTCTTACCAATTTAGTGATCTTGATATCTACATATATTCCATCACCTTAGTGATCCACCCTGCTCTCTACTCATTTAGGTCTCGGTTGATCAAGAAATCTTTAATGTCAGGATGTGGAACTATGAGGTGGATTCTGATATTAGATAGCATGTGTCTAAATTTCTTCAAACTCTGTATGACTGCCAAGACTTGCTTTTCCACATATGTGTATCTGACTTCAAAACCTTCTAGACCTTGGCTAAAAAATGCAATTGGTTGCTCAAAGTTATCATCACTTACTTGGGTAAGCATGGTAGAGATTACCTCTTCATTATCGAAGGTGTAAAGGTTGAAATCTTTGGTGAGGTCAAGGCTGATCAAAGTAGGAGCCCAGGATATGGCCTTCTTGATTTATTCAAAACTATCTTTTCTTGGTGCTGTTCATCTGAACTCCTCACCCTTCCTCAGCATAGAGGTCAATGGCTTGACCATCTCCACAAAATTTGGGAAAAATCTTCATATGAAATTTATCTTCCCGAAGAAGCTTTGTATTCCTTTCCTGTGCTTGGGCAAGGACAACTCTAGAATGGAGGGAACTCTCTTTGGATCAATGGTCAGGCCCCCTGAAGATACAATGTGACCAAGGAGCTTTCCCTTATGGACAGTGAACACACATTTCTTAGGATTGAGAGATATACTGAACTCTCTACACCTCTCAAAGATTTGCCTTAGGTGTTTCATGCATTGGCTTGCTTTCTTGGAGAAAACTATCACATCATCAAGATATACTAGCACAGTCTTATTTATCAGGCCTTGAAAGGCCATGTCTATAGTTCGTTGGAAGGTGGCACCAGCATTAGACAGTCCAAAAGGCATTTTCCTATAAGCAAACATTCCCCACTTGGTTTTGAAAGCTGTCTTGTGCTGGTCATAGTCTTGCACCAAAATCTAGTTGTATCCTGAATACCCATCCAAGAGTAATAAATGATCACTGCCTGTCACCATTTGAAGGATCTTCTCCATGCTTGGGAGAGGATAATTATCTTTTAAAGAGACTCTATTGAGGTCTCTAAAATCAATGCACAATCTGAACTCCCCATTCTTTTTCCAAATAGGAACAAGATTGGCCAGCCAAGAAGAGTGTTTCATTGGAAATATTATCTTGGACTCAATCAACTCGGTGAGTTCCTTCCACATGAGAGGTTAAATCATTGGGTTGACAGGTCTCTACTTTTTCTTGATTGGCTTGGCACCTTCTTCTAGGTCAATGGTGTGCTGGGCCAAGCTTGGGTTAAAACCCTTCAAATCAGTATACTCCCAAGTGAAGATATTGGCAAATTCTTGGCACAATAAGATGAAGGCCTACCTTTCATGGTCTGTGTACACCTTTCCAAGTGCAAGTAGCTTGTCTTTGAATATTTCCACCTTCTCTTAGTGCTCTTCCTTTGTTTTAATGCACACCTTGTCACTTCTCAATTGGTCATCTCCATTGAAGATGCTCTCTAGAGTGACCAAACCTTTGGGGAGCTTATTGTTCTTCAGCTAAACAATTTGGCTGCCATATTGCTGCTGTAGATTTGCCTAGTTTTTTGCAGTGAATTTTGCTTCTTATTACAGGAAGAGTGCTATTTGCTGATTGCTATTGAAAACCTACCAGTTTGTGATGTTGTCAGATATAGAGGGTTGGATTACTACTTTCAAGTGACGTGAGCTATGGTATCAGCCTAATTCCTGAGGAATATCAAACTAGGCACCAATTGCTACCAGCTTATCTACGTGCTTATTCTATTCTCTAGGAATGGAGGTAATATTGAAAGTGAAGAGATTTTCCACTAAGTCTCATACCCTATGTTTGTATGACTTTAGTAGAGAATTCTTCCTCAAATTTTAGCCTCTTACCTGGTTGACAATCAACTCACTGTCACCAAACACTTGTAGCCCTTCGATTCCTCTTTTCCTCGCCTATTAGACCATGGATGAGGGATTCATATTTCACAATATTGCATGTGTAGGAAAGTTGGAAAATAGAAGGCTGAAAAATACCTCTTTTTTAAGGGAGAGACCAACACTACTCCACCACCAGCTCCCAACTTGCTTTTTGAACCATTAAAGAATATCTACCATAGACCTGAGATTTCTTGGTTGGCATTCATCAGATTTGGTATAGAAGTACCTTCTTTATGCATGCAATAAATTTTGAGGCCCACCTCCTCTATGAATTTATAAGGATCATGCTCAAAGTTGTCACTTCCCCATTCATCTAAGAGTAGGTCTGCAACTCCTTCAAGGGTAGAGGATGGAGATTGGTCTATTTAGAACTCTTCTTGGTTAATGATGGCATAGATAACATTTGATACCTTGAGTGAGTAAGGCTCTAGATGATCTTTATGGAGCGGCTCAGATTCAATCTTGACTTTAGTCCCATACTTGGTTCTAAAAACTAGATAAGACTAATTTGCTGCTAAGTAGCCACCTATCTTGGATGTAAAATTCCTAGATAAGCAAATGGCAAAGTAAGGAGGGACATCTGCCACTACCACATCATGAGGAACTGAGAAAGTCAAGAAAGTGTGTAACAATAAGCTCAAACCTCTTACCACCCCAATTTTCTTTGCTGGGGTCCCATCCAGCTGTAGGACTCCCTTGGTCATTTCTTTGTATTTCAAGTCCAACTTGTTAGCTATGCATTTGGGCATCACTGAGGTGCTTGCTCTATTATTAATGATGCAATTATGCACCAAGAAATCTCTTATGACCAAATACACATAAAAAGGAAGAAACTTTTCTTATTTTTGGGCTTGACCTGAGGTGGAAGGCTGTCTGTTCATTATCATGACATTACCAGCCTTTGCTAGGATAGCTTGTTCATTTAGCTCCTGCAATTCATTTTGTAGCATGTCTTTTTTCCCTGGTATTGATAGAGAATCCCACAAGGAGATGTTCATGTGCAAATTATTCAATTGGTCAACCATGTTGACTCAAGGGTGGCCTTCCTTCAAAATTTATTTGGAATTATTTACAGCCTAAGGTGTAGGCTGAGGATCTGAAGGTACAACCATCAGTCTAAAACTTGGGACTTTTTGATTTGCATGTGACAAAGGTGCTGCTAACATTTAGGCAGTAGCCTAAGCTTCTTCCATTGCTCTCCTTTTGAATCTTGTGTTGGCTGCAACATAGTTAGCCTGATTGTCTGTAGCACCCACATAATTGACTGAATAGTTTTTACCTTCTAGATGATTCATGAGGGTAGAATTAGGCTAGGCCTAACTGCTACTCATACTGGTTTGCATTGGAGCCTTAAAGACTTGGGAAAGGGTAGCTACCTGATTGTCTTACACATCTAGGAAATAACCCATCATTGCATTTGTATAAACAACCTACCCCTGACCATATCCCATGGTTGAACAACTTGGTTGTTCTTGCACAAGATTGTTTTGAATCGGCACCATAACCTTAGATGATGAAGGGGTGCCTAGGTTGTAGTCTTGAAAGGGTCTAGTCTGAGTAAGCTAACCCTATCCCTGATTGTAATTTTGGAAATGGGGTCTAGGAGCTTGACCATACTACTGGTATCCTTGGCTTGGTTGGTTGCTTTGAGCTTGCTACCTTTTAAGAGCCACAAGTTCATTTGACATACTTTGCAATAGACTCTTAACTTGATGAAGTTCATTGGATGGAGTAGCAGCTAGATTTTCCATGATAGATAAAAGTGTTAAGGTGGGAGCAGTGGTCTAGATTGGAGTCAACATTTTAGGGAAAAGTGGCATATGGGGTCTAGGAGCTATCTTCCTAGCCTGCACTAAGCAATTTTTAGCTACTATATCTATGTCATAGGTGGCAAGTAGCACATGTCCTCCCATGGATTGTATCATAATAGTGATATCACTATTAAATGCTCTTAAGTAATACAAGAAAGCATGGCTAGGAGTAGGTTTTACTAGAATGTGGATTTTATCCCATGTCTTCTGAAATTGAGCATTGAAATCCTACATGTATTCATGTGGGGCTCTTTTCATGGTAGTTAGTGCTCAACAAGCAAGAGGTGATCGCTCTTTTCCCCAAAATGGTCCATCAAGTGAGTGCCCAATTTATTCCAGGAATTGATTGAATTTATAGTCAAAGTCCCATACCAGTCAAGAGCCTTGCCCTTAAGAGATAGTGCCAACAATTTGATTGCAATATTTTCCTCAGTGACATTGTGAATATTGCAAAGGTTAGCAATATTTATGATGTGTTTGATGACTATAATGGGCCCTTATCCATCAAAGAAAGGCACACTTTTGAGTGTTGCTCCTGGAATTGGGTCATAATGTTGGAGATTCAAAGGACTCTAACCACAAAAAGTCACAAAGGGAAGTGCCATATCTATGACAGGATGCAACTACAGCCTTGCTGCATATGTGTTCTTTACAGTAGGTTTGGGAAAGTGGCTTATTGAATAAGGATGGGTCCTCTCAAACCTTAGTTCTTTGCTGAGTTCAAATTCAACTCAATGAATTCAAAAGGAACACCCTTAGCAGCAGACTACATGGTGATTTTAGGCATAGGAGGTCAGAATGGTCTTTGATCAGAAAAATGAAGATCTTACCAGTGGAGTCACCATATGCTGAAAATGATTGGTTTGCTATAATAGGACCAGCATCAATCTTGAAACTTTACTGAGTGTAAAAGACTGGGTCCTACTAGTCATGCCAAAACTTGTTGATGTAGTGGATTTCACTTGGGGCAGGAGGCCAAGCTCCTACCTTCCACACGTCAAAATGGAAACTCCCCTCTCACCTATGGGACTGGCAAAGCTGGAAGGGAGAGTCTCTAGGTAAGGGCTAGCTCCCTTTGATGCATCTGAGTTGTTCTAATGAGTTCAAATACATACATACATACATACATGCATACATACACTTTAATTGGTAGATGGACCAGACTACAAGAAGTCTAATAGGGAGGCTTTAATGGAGCACATAGAAAATAGAGACTCACCATAGGTGTTGTGGAAGGAGCACATGGTATAGTAGATTCTTTCTATCTCTGCACTTTTAGGTGTAGCTCTTCTTGTCACCTATAGGAATGGCACCTTATAGACACTAGGTGTGTTGGTGTTGAACCTGTGGAAGCATTCAAAAGCAATGACTAAACACAAAACTAACACTCAGACACATAGAGATATCTAACCAGAATAGAGGTAAAAATGCATTTATTGATTTCAAGTGAAAATTTGCCAGGGCTTCACCTTACAAATGTCAAATATCCTTTTCCAAATGATAAGTCTACAATATATAGAGGAAGGAAGGAGGCCTTCTGGTGCCATTTTTAAAAATGACCCATGTGCACTCTAATCATTGGGAAGAGCAAGCCGCTTAAACATTATATGAGAAATTATGAGCCATGCCAGTTGTCTACCTATAAGACCACTTCTTCAAGGTGATTACGTGGCTTGTCTGCTCATTAATGCAAAATGAATAAAAATGGGTCGCACCATTAGCCATTTTCACCTCCTAATGATCAATTTGTAGATACTAAATCACCTACTGGAGTAACTTCTTAAATCAGTGCCTCCCTTCACCACTTGGACTATCTGCCTGTTCCTACACTTGGCACTTTTCTCTCTTTGTTCTCTGGGCTTTTTTTTGGTTGGTGCTCAGGAAATTTAAATGCAAACAGATATTTTACCATCTTAAATTTGATGTTTGTGCACCCATCATTGTTTGAAAAATAATGAATAATCTATCTTCTTAAATTTGATGGATTCCAGGACGTCACTGTCCTTGGAAAATTCCTTCAGGCCTTTTCTATGGGCTTTTCTATGGGCTTTTCTCTCATGGACAAAAATTCTGTGAGAATTGGCCGCTTGGATTTTCCTGGGTCCTTTCTTCATGCTGCTGGCCTTCCTCTGAATTCCTTCAGACTTTTTGTCTGCAAGAATTCAAAGCCTTTAGACTTTATGCATGCTTTTGAAAACCTTCAGTTGCCTTCGAAGTGCTCCCTGCCCTCTGCAAGGGATTTTGAACTCAAACTGCCCTCCGCAAGGGCACTTGCCCTTTAGATTTTTGGGATGTTCCTTTGAACCACTCGATTGAACTAAGTTGTTGAACTAACTGATTGAACCAAAAATGGTTCAACAATTCAACAGTCCAATGGTTCAACACTGAATGCCACCCCTTTATTGAACCAAGCCTTTGAACCTACCACTTGAACCAAGTGATGAACCACCAATTGAACCAAGGTGCTAAACCAAGGAATAGAACCAGTTCAATGGTTAAGTGGTTCAAAGATGCCAACCTTCCTTGTGAATTTCTTCAGATAAGAGCCTGAAGAAGCCTTGTAAAACCCAACACTCTCTGAATTTATTCTTCATCTATCAAAAGATTACACCTGCAGAGTTCATAGAAAAATCTTCCTTACAGAATCCATAGAAACTTCACCTACATAATTCATAAAAATAGACCTGCAGAGTTCATGGAAATTCTTGGACTTGTGCAAAATCAAAAATGAATTGGTCTAGAATAGTAGGGGAAGAAGGGGACCTATTTTTGGCCTGTTGGGAAAAAAATGGTCAATAGTTCCTAGAACAGCCTCATCTAAATCATCATATGTGTGTAATAAATCGATGGGGGGTAGATGAAAGAACTAAATTTGTGCTTCTCCCACTAATGTCTACTGAAACAACTTGAGTAGAATCAAAGGGCTTGCATGAGTTGGAAAAACCTTTTGAAAGGATTTAAGATGTGTGAATGGATCTCTAGTTCCATCAAAGTGAGGTAATGATGGTGTTTAGAAATGCCTAGGAAATATAGATTTTATGAATGTCTTTGGAATAGGGTTACCATGTAGATCATTATCATCCATCCAAGATTTATAAGCTTTCTTTTCCAATGTAAAGAGATGTACTTTTTGTTGTAATTCATAAATTGCATGCATCAAAGAGAGGATCTCCTAGAATGGTACAATATTATCTTGAAGTTATTCATTTAATTATTGAATTTGATTATTAATTTTAACCATGAGAATGCTACATTTAGCAATGAGATCATAAAGAAGTGTTGTGCTCACTTGAACCTTGGGAGATATGGTAGCTTGGACCTTTCAAGAGGGATATAGGTTACCATTCTCTTTGGGTGATGGGTGAGAATAGGGTTCTACTATAGTGAGGAGTGGCTTGGGAGATTCATTGGTATATTTATGTTTTAATGAATCACATTCTAAATTATGGATGTGCTTGTGATATTAACATGTGCATGATTGGAAATAAAATCATTCATGGATTTAGAATCAACATTTTGGCATCCATGATACTTGAGAGAAGAGTTAGAAGTATGAGATATAGTTTCTTCTTCACTATATGCATAGTAATCATCATTATTCCATGCATTATCACAATCTTTATTTTGATAATTTGAAATAAAATAATTTGAATAATCATTTTCATAGTCATCTTCATGTTCATGTTCACTATTGTATTCATAATCACTTCCATCATTTCTAGGGAGAGGTGAAAGAGAAAGATTTGATTCCTTTCTAATATGCAATAAGTTATCATTAGAATTTGGAATATCATCTGTATCTATACTATCCATCGATGGAATATATAATATTTCTTCATTTGCAACATGAGAAGTAAGAGTACAAGAGTTATCATTTGAACATTATTTTGAAAGAGTAGAGTTAGGAACACATAATGCATTATTTGAACTATGCTTTGGTAATTTGATTCTATTGTATTTATATTGTTGTCTTTTAAACATAGTAGTAGCAAAAGGTAGAGAGAGATCAGGTTCACATGGAAGTAGATCATCACCAATGAGATGTTGATTTGAAAGTGCATGATTACTTTGTGCATTTTGTGCATTGTGCCTAGGAGAATGAGGTGATAAGTATTTTTCCCATTTAGCAAAATTATTATTTTGCGAAGAAGGTATAAAAGAGATAGGTTTAAGAGAAAATATTCCTACATTTATGATTCATCCTTATCATTTCATACATCATCATATCCTTCATTAAAACCATAGATATTATCTTCACTCTAAATGAAATCATTTTCTATAGTTTTAGCTAATGTGCAATTTTGTGAATTTATCCAATCATTGTCATAATTGTAAGAAAATTTGTGAAATTTATCTAAGCGATGAGAAGAATAAATTTCCTTTGTGGCCATTTTATCACCAAAGAGAATTTTGAAAAGTACCATGAAGCAAATAAATGCACAAAGAAATACTAACATTGAATATCGAAAATTACTTTTGATAACCCAAATAATTTGTAATAAATTCAAATTATTTTTCTAAAATTGTAAGGGAGGATAATTTGAGGTTTGAGGACCTAGTTTTGAAATCTAGGGTTTTTAATTAAGGTTTTAGAATTTTTTGAGAATTATGCAATAATTTTAAATTGTAAAAAAATATTTGGAAAATGGAATAATTGCACAAAAATTTATACAAAATTTAAAATTCTAAAAATTAAACTTTTGCACAAGAAATTATTGATTTTGAAATAATTTTTGGCAAGGTAATTGTCTTACAAATATTCCAAAATATTTGTCTAAAATTGGCAAGGAGGTAGGCTTGTTGTTAGATTACCTAGTTTTTAAAACTAGGGTTTTAGTGAATTTATTGAAAATATTTCAATTTATTTAGTTTTCTAATTTTTAAATTCAAGAAAAATTAGGAGAATATTACTAAAAATTAGAAATAATTAGCCCTAGGGTTTTTAGGTTTTTTGTAAAAAAAATTGGAAGTAAGTCGGGTTCACCAAATGTTTTACTATTTTTTGGGAAATTGTGTATTTAATTTCTAAATTAGTAAGGGGTCTAGATTATGCGGAAATTTAGTGAATGAGTGTACCTTGAATAACCTGCTAATTTATTGAATCTATATGTTCTTATTTAATTTATAAAAATAGTAATTAAGATGGAAGATAGTAAAACTTAGCTTATTCTAGATTGAGATAAATGAATCAGAGATTGATATTTACTAAGCTAATTAGGTAGACTATAAAAATGGGACCCATAAGTCAGTTTTCTATCTAAATAGTAGAACCAAAAATTATACACTTTGGGGTCTAGTGGTATAGTCTTATTTTTGGTGTTATAGTCCTTTTCATCTACTCTTCTTGATATTTTTGGGTTCTATTCATCTGCTCTGAGAGACCCTGCATACCAAATTTTACGTCTTGGAAGTCACTAGAGCTCATTGTAAGTATATTTTAATATTCAATACATGTACTTGTTTACACACATGGAAAAAATAGAGTAGATCTAATTCCAAAAGGGGAAAAACTAGGTTAGGGGAAGAATGATTACACAATCATGAACCCCTACTATTCTTATTGTTACCTACATTAACCCTTAAGCTAGGGTCTGAAATTTGATGTATTTCTCCCTTAGGGAACATGCTTAATAAATGTGAATGATTGATGCAATAATGAAATTTGCTTGGGCCCTTCCTTGATCAAGCATGAAAATCTAAGTGTGATTTAGAGAAATTGAGCTATACTATTGACTAATTTTTATTATGTCTAATGTGCCAAAGTAGTAAGTGATAGATATAAAATGCCTTATAAAGTCATTTATTTAGGAGAATCATTATTTTTAATTTGGAAACTTTATCCACATTTGGATGACATTTAGAATCTTATGAATGAAGCAAATAAAGGGGTTAGGACTTATCTAGTAGAGGAAACTAATCGATGGAGGTCATATTGACCTTAGACAATAGCACTAGAAATGAGACACCATAGGTTTTAGTGTTATAGTCCATTTTTTGGTGCTATTATCTAGGGGGTTTGGTACCTAATGGGATGGGTCAGGGTCTGAAAGAGGTTTCTAGGCCTGAAAGGGTCAAACCTGGTAAGCTACAAATGACTAGGAATAGGCAAAGAGATGTCTAGGGAATGTAGTGAAACTAGCATAAGGCAGATAAATGACCTAGCTAAATATGGATAAAGCTCATATTATCCATTCAAATTCTCCTATGAAAGGACCATGAAAAGACATAATATATGTGTTTTATTGACCAATTTAGGGTGATTATAATTTCTTATGTGCCAAGGATGAGATAGCCTACTGAAGGTGGGCATATGAAGTGGTAGTTCCTATGAAGAGGAGAGTGGCCTCATGTAAGGAGTATATCATATAATAGTGAATCATCCAAACCTCTAGGTTTAAATAGGAGACTAATTTAGATCAATCATAGACACAATATGTAGTCAATTGGGTTGAAACATACCCTTCTTATTACGTTCAACATTATTGTTCTCTTGATTATCCTTCAATACTAAGTCATTAACTTCAAAATCCCTATGGATAATGCACTTGTTATAGCTTCTATGAAATCTATTCTTATATGATTTCGAGTTATCCATGGTAGCTAAATACTTGTCATCAAACATTTTAATCTCTTGAAACCTAGAAACTATATAATCTTCATCATATGTAGTGTTCTCAAATGATACCCATAGTGAAGGTAGCTTGATCTCAAATAGGATAATATATTATGTGTCATAAATAAAGGATTATATAATTTCTCCTTTGGGGGTTTAATGACTAGTGTAATAAGCCTAGAGGGTAGGACAATTTTACAAGTTTCAATTATAACTAGCATCATTGCCAAATTTCTATAGGATTGAGATAATGGTTTTGTTAAATACCTTAGCTTGATCATTTTCTTACAAGTTATATGTTTTGGATCTCTTATGTTTGATTTTAAACATGGTACAATGAGATTTAACATCTAAATTTACAAATGATCTACCATTATTAGATATAATACAAGCTCAGATACCATATTGATAGATGATATGGTATTGGATAAATTTGCTAATCTGCTTCCCAATGATGTAAGTGAGAAGAATGGTCTTAATCCACTTATTAAAATACTCGGTAGTAGTGATAATGTTCTTGTCTCCACTATAAGAGGTTAGGTTGAATTTTATTATGAGATCGAGGCCCCATGTAGAGAACAACCATGGTGTAGTGATTATATAGAGTGGCAAGGAAGGTGCATGTATTAAATTACCATGTTTTTGGCAAGAAAAACACTTCTTAACATTATTAAAAGCATTTTATGACATCTTGGGACAATAGCATTCTCTTGGATAAGACTATAATGTTGGTTTGGTCCCCACACATACCTTCATGAACCCACATAAGCATTAACTTGGAATCTCTAAAAGATAAACAATGGAGAAGCATTCCATCTTAGCCCTTATGGTAAAGTGCATTTCTAAGGAGGGTATAATAGGATATGAAATTAAGGATTTTTTTTGGAGATTATGTGAAAGGTTGAGAGGAAAGACTTGGTCATGGAAATAGTTATAAATGTCTTATAACTAACGTAGTTTAGGTGGGCTATAGGGACCAATAATCATGCATACCCTCTCTCAATTTGGCATTACATGACAGGGATATAAAATATTTTTAATGAGGAACTAACACTCTTCAAAACTTTTGGTAATTTGTATCATACCTAATTACTGCCATTATATCTATTAATCTATTATTGTCTCATGGTACCTATTAAAATTGTAGGGACTTGAAGTGAGATTTGAGATTATCCACAACATGATTTTAGGGTATAATTTTCTCATCTTGAGTCTGATATTGATATGTGGTTTGATTAATATTTAATTAAAAATCCCCATAAACCATTAATCACTAGATATATCACTTTACTTCAAGACTGTAGACATTAGAAAACCATACATTATGGTTTTATATGTTGCACTGACCCTTAAACCACCCCTGACCCCCCTTGGGACCATTTCTTAACCATTTACCTAGCTAGTCATTAGTGGAAATGGCTAACTTTAGTTATTTGTGACTATGACCCTAACCACTAATTGTCAACCCTTAACTATTGATGGTTAACATTGACCACTGATAGTTTCCCTTTAGTCACCTTAGGAGTTAACTTCAACTCAAACTCCAACTTCATTTTTTATTAATAGTTGTTTTATCCATCCACATAATCAATCCATGTTAGGATTATATTTATAAAAATTGTTACACACCTTGTTGAACTTATTGTTTCATCACTCCCTTCCCTCTCTATTAAGAGAGAAAGATGAGGTCAAATGGATCATTAGATAAATTTTTGTGTAATTTATCAACGCTTATTGTGTAGGTATCATTCTTACTTATAATGATTAAGACATAGATCAAAAGTGCTACAACTCATTAGTCAAAAAACTAAGGTACTGTCACTCTACTGCGGTTGCTTCAAAAGCTAGAACAATCTTCCAACCAAATTCTACATATTTCAAGCCAACGTAATAAAGTTAAGTATCTATTTCTTATTAGGATTCAACAATTAGTTTCTTTTTTTCATTTCTTTTATCAATTACTCTTCCATCCCACTTTCCTATATTGGAGTAGCCTCTATCTAAACTAGACACTTCTAAACACTACCCTCTATCTCAAAACTAACACCTAACCTAAATTCACCTTCCAGAACCCTCCTATAAACTTTCCAACCAAACTTCTTTTCCTAGGCCAGATCCTATAGTAACCACCAATTGTTTGACCTTAACCACTAATGGTTTACTAAATACTGATAGTTTGACCCCAACTATGGATGGTATCTATCTATCATTTTTAATAGCAAACCTATTTGACCTATCAAAACCTCGTTTCTATCTTATCATAGAGGACCACTAAATATTCTAAACCATGTTTGATTTATTTAGCATTGATATCTAATCATTTATTGCTATAATTATTCAAAAGCACTTGTTTCTTCTCAAGCACTTCTTGTATTTCATTTTATTATATTCTATTATTTATGAAAGCAATTTATATTTCATTTTTATAATTTAGTTGTTTAAAAGGTGGATTGACAACCTCCAAGGAAGCTTGTGCTTCTTAGATCTAACTCACACTAGGTAATCCACCCTACTATCCATTTCTTTAATGATTTATTATTTACAATTCAATTCACCCCAAACAAATAGGAGAATCCATAATCATATGGATCAATGTTCACAACATATCAAGTTTTTTTAACCACACCCTTCTTTTAGTTTTTACAACTTTCTTTCTAGAAAAATAAAACAAAATTTACGTGAAACATTTTCACACAATCGGTGGCACCCTTCAGATTTTTCTTGGGTTCGTAGCTATAGGAAATTTAGTTGTATTAGATAAGATTCATCCATTTCATTCTTTTATAAAAATTAAATGTTCCTTATCTCATTTCTTTATTTTCAAAACACAAGTTATTGCTTTTTTTTTTTTTTTAAAGAAAAGGGTAGATATTGTCTTTTTTTACTTTCACTTCTAAAAATCAAAAGTATTCATCCTAGGCTTAGGACTTGCATTATTATCATCATATCTAGATTCATCTTAGTTGTTTTATATTCATATGAAAAGACATCAAAATTTTATTTTTAGATTAAAATTAACTTTGTATCCATTATTTGATTGTATTGATTATCTCACATAACTTAATTTGATCAAGTAAATTAAGCATAGTCTCACTTCTTTACATACACATAAGACCAAAACACACATTTAATTAAACATAAAAACAATGACATAATTATTGATTGGGATTTCAGCACCTAATGGTCACCTTTTCTTAGCTATCTTACTTAGATTTTGCCACCAAGGGGAGAACCAACTCAGTATGCTAGATGAGTATAATCTCTAGTAACTCGGTATATTTTGGCTAAGAACCTGCCACCCTTATCACTATAGTGTGTGAAGTGAGGGGATAGGCCCCAATATCAAGTCACACACCAAGCTTTATTATAGATTTTGAGATCCTTTAACTACCCAAAACCATCCTTAGATATCTTCTTCTATTAATCACTCTAAAATCCCAAGTTGGTCTTCATAACTTCTTTAAAATTGAGGCATAAGCCTAAAGAGAGATAACAAAGTATCCTAGGATTTTAACATACATTAGGTATTCATTGTTTTCCTTGATATATTTTTATTTTGATTTCTTCTCTTTTGAGTTGTGATATCACTTGTATCTTTCTTTTTTCCTTTATTTACATGGTTTCAACTAGACAATAACTAAGAAATCAAGAAAATAAGGATCCACCTCCTAATCATCCATTTGACTCTTCTCTTTCATCCATGGATTACATATTAAATATAAAGAGTTCTCCCCATACTTTTGAAATTTGTAGTATCCCTCGAATGGTTTCCCAAGATGATACAAATTTTGACACCTTTTTGCATAACAACCCCATAAACCTCCAACATTACCTTAACACCATATTCCACCATACCCCTACTTTAATTATGCCTATTGACCCACCCTATGGTATGTCATCCCACCTTATGATTATCACCTCTATTGACACCATTTCCACCCAACCCTTAGTCACCCAAGCATCTTCTTCTACTAATAATCCAACCAATAGCACCATCCAAAACCAACCCACCCAACCAACCAACGCCCAAACACCTTCTATTCCAACCAATAACCCTTTTAGTATAGGAGAAATCTAAACTTTTTTAACCATTACTCAACTTACCATGGGAATACCCTCTACTAGTGTTACCACCCTACCTCTAATTTCTAGCCAACCTACCTCCACTCCATTTCAGATCCTAGTGGTTCTCATACCTTCTACCCTTCCACCCATTATTACCAAGATTACTACCCATCCTCAACCTATCAACCTGGCCATACCTCCAAATTAACCCATGTTAGTTATTCGATAGGTTCCTATTATACCAAACTTTAGTTACATCCCTAACCCACATGGGTATGTGGCTCCATCCTCTACCTGTCCTCCTATATCCACCTACCCATACATGGTGTCCTCCCAACCACCCATGTTCATACATCAATATGTGACAACCTCCAAACCTTCCACTAGCCATCCTTATGTTGCACCTACCCAATCGTAACATAATCTTATCAACAATTATAGGGGTACACAGCTATAAATAGATCTTGTTAAGATGTTAATGGCTAAGATAACCAATTTAGATTCATTTATTTTTGGTGCCCATATCTCTTACCATATGACCAAATTTTTAATGAACCAATTCATCCATCCATCCCCATTCAACTTTATCCTCATCAATGGGAGCTTCAAAAATTTTCAAAATTTTAGACGAAGGAAAACCCTCAACAACATTTGAGATAATTTAGACACTCTTGCTATTTAATTGCCTATGATGATGCTCTCCTTCTTCACAGCTTTCCCATGTCTCTATTAGTTCCAACCTTTGATTGGTACAATTATATTACCAAGATCTCCCTCTTTTCTTTTGTAAAATTATCTCAAACCTTCTTAGGTCAAATTTTTATAAACATATCTAAGAAAGTTTCCATTACCAATCTCTACTTCATTCAAAAATTTGATGATGAGTTGATTTCTAATTTCATAGCCCATTAGAGAAGTCTGATAAACCAACTCTCTTTATCTTTTCCCTAACCCAAACTAATTCAGATTTTCACTTGATATTGTGAAAAATTTATTGCCTTGACTCTATGGGTTTAGACTTTCACTACCTTTGATGAGCTTTAACCATGTCATGAAAGTTAGACAATAGAGCCATTGATGAGGGAAGTTAAAATTAAGAAACAATAATTACACCTTAAAATCAAATGAGGCTTCCTTATCCAAACCTAAAATTCAAACCAACACTAAAACCAAAAATAAATGAACTACAAATGTAGTTATCCTTAAAACCACTCATGCACCATTTGTTAACCAACCCAACTCTTCAACTCCTCCAGTCAAAATACTAGGAACTAGAAGTACAATAACCAAAAGCAATCTACTTTTCTAGGGGAGTCATATGCTTATGTCTTAAAAAAGTTATTAAAATCAAATATCATACAACTCTCATTAGTCAAACCTCCACAATAATTTCATTCCTCTTGTCTTATACCTAGTTGGTTTGAGAAGAATGAATTATGTGCCTTTTACCATGTCATTGGGTATGATGTCAATAGGAGCTTGTATTTGATATCTTTAGAAAACCATGCCCCTTCTTCAAATAATGAAAATAATAGAGAGGAATCCTCTCATAACCACGAGGTCCATACTGTTATTATAATTTTTACTAAACTCATTATTGAGGAAACCATTACCCAAATCACCTTCCCTTATCCTCCACTTATTTATGTAGTAGAGTCACCTTCTATTCATTTGAAAACCAAAATAAAGGAAACAACTATTCCCCTTTCTCCACTTGTTGGGGTAGTGGAGCTACCAACCTTTTCTTTTGGAATACATACTAATAGATGTAGTCATTACCACCATATCCTTCTAATCTAATCTTCTGATCCAAAACTCAAAATCATTGGTTGAAAGATAATTCAAGAAATAATAACAACACAATTCAAATATTGAAATCTTTGAGAAGAGATGTTTTATTGATCAAATTTGTAGAACCAAACATATGCCTATCTCTGAGAAGAGATGTCTAGTTTCCATTTCAGGTTACATATTCATTTACAAATGTTTTTAATGTGGGAGGAGGATGTGGAAGGTCACCAATCTTGAGGGAGATCGAGTGGTTTGACTTCCATGATTTAAAACAATACAAAATTTAAGGAATTACTATTTTTATAAACTTACTATTTTTAGACTACACTATTAAAATTGAAATTTGGGACACTTTCATTGGATTTTCAGTGGTCAAAATCCATTGATAAAATATACATGCCATCTACTGACATTCCCCTCATTATTATCTTTCCAATGGTTCAAATGGTGAGTCAATTGGAGCTACCATGCAAAAGTTATGGCTCCTGAAAGTTCTGTCATCAATTGGGGTGGACCCGTCACCTGAATTATTGTACAAATCATCTTCCTTTGGAAAGAATTCCTATTGAAGAGGTCACTTTATCTACCTCTCCTATAAAAGACTCACCTTCCCAAAGTTTGGAATCTTTAATTGATGAAAAGGATGAGAAAACCACTCTCCTTTCTCTACCCATGGGTTTGTCCTTTAAGACTAATACTTGATAGATCAAACATGTCTATAAGTATTTCCCTAGAGTGGTTCAAAACTTAGAGTACCTATGACAACCCAACACGGATCATGACACATTTTAGCACCATATCGAGACTCCTTACCCAACCAAACAAGATCCCTCAACCACATCATTATCAACCCAACTTTCCACTTCCACTATTGAACCCACCATCATCTCAACCAAAACATTAGAAACATATACCCCTCAAACCATATTTGTACTGACCAAACCAACTCCACCCAAAGTATCCAAAGAACCTTTGCCCATGCAAATCAATCTTGTTAAAAACCTAGGCATGCTCGCTACTTAGAGTTTTACTCACCCTCTAGTAAAGTTTGATTTAACACCACCTATCCCAACAAAGAAGCCCCAATTCACACCAATTAAAAAATAGGACTCACCTAAGATGCCAAAATCCAAAACTTTACCACTTATTTCTACCTTGCCTTCCATTTTGGGACCACATCCTTATTCCATCCTAAGACTTCATCCTTCCATTAAGAAAACATGTATCCCAAAGACAAACCAAACCCAAACTCCTCTTCTAACTACACCCCTACCTATTATTTTTGTTCCCTCTACCTCCAAAACCTCCATTACCAAAAATCCTAATCTAACTCTTCAATTTCTAAATCTCTTACTACCAAAACTGCTACTTCTAAAAGTTCTACATCTAAACCACCAACCATAAAGAATACTCCACCACTTA
The DNA here is from genome assembly GCA_037957365.1 of Torreya grandis. Taxonomy (NCBI): domain Eukaryota; kingdom Viridiplantae; phylum Streptophyta; class Pinopsida; order Cupressales; family Taxaceae; genus Torreya; species Torreya grandis. The sequence continues at coordinate 1,150,089 of JARHVA010002721.1, forward strand.
GAACTCCCACTACTAATCCTACTCCTAAAAAGGATTTCACCCCAATAATAAAAACCAAAACTCTAACATCCTTGCCACCTTTGCCCAAGTCTTACTCAACCATCTTGTAGTATTTTATTATAAGCTTAATGCTTGATTTTGCCTCCCCTCAAACCATTTTACCCCTCTTGGTCCGAAACCATCATGGTTTGATGACAATATAATTTGTTCATACCATATAATGTTGGGACATGATATAGAGAATTATAAAACTCTCCAGGTCCTAATCCTTTAGTTATATGCTAATAATGACCTATTTCTACAAGAGCCAACCATAAATCCATAGCCACTCCAAAAACCACAAACCACCATCCAAACTTACTTCCTCTCACACTCTAATCTAAGTGATGAAGAACCAAAGTAGTCCTTTAGCCCAACTCTTCCCCAAATCCATACCATCCATGTGGTCACATGATCACAAGCCTAACAAAAGGATAAGGGGAACATAAAGCTATTCATTCCATGGATATACCCTTCCTCTACCACCCAACCACTCAACCAAACCCAAACATGCACACCTTCTCCAAAACCCAAGGTATCCATCTTTGGTACCTCTTAATCCAACCCTTCCGAGTCAATAAAAAGAGTGGTTCTAAATCAAATTCACCAAACACTAGTGAATATTAGTTTATATGTGTTAATCAATAACTCACCCCATCACTGCTAATAATGATAGAAGATTTAAAGTATATAGAAGTCCAATCAAATGATTCACAACCTTGCACAAAATTTATCAGATCTCTCCACCTTTCCACCCTTGTCACATTTAAATATTCAAAAAAACCCTCCATTCATCCCCAAGATCTAGACCCTCCTTTATTCATTACTGCATACATTAACCAAACCTTCATCAAAAGGGTTATGATTGATGGAGGGGCTAACATCAACATTATCTCTTCCCACACATATTGTTAGCTGAAACTACTAGAGAAAATTATGTCAAAAACCATGGCAGTGCTTCATTCCTTCAATGAAACTATGGAATCAACACTAGGAACCTTCATCCTACACATACATTTAGGACCTTGCACACTTCATGAGCTCTTCTACATAGGAGAAAGTGATTTCCAATAAATTTTTTTCTTGGATGCCCTTTGATCCATTCTATGAGTTCCATACCATCCAACCTACATTGGTGCATCAAATTCAAACATGAGGGTCAAGTAGTTACCACACAAGCTGACCCTAGTTCTTTTACATTGTTTAATATGATGTATCACCCAAATGATGTTCTCTTCCTTCTCACTGCCATGTTTTCATCAACCAATGATGATTCCACTTATTCTACCAACCTAGCCTCAACTAGATCATCCATTCATCTACCCAAATCCTTATAAATAACTACTTAGAATCCACATTCCAACATCTCTCACTTGGGGTGTACCTCCTCTTGACATTGGTTGCCTTCCCCACTCTTTAGGAGAAGGGAACCTTGAACAAAACCCTAGTTATGGCCCAAAGATCAAAATAACTATTTATTTTGTACCTCCTAATCTCTAAATAAATATTATTTATGGGGGACATGATCAACCACTTACCTCTTCCTCGACCTCCTCTTCTCCTTGACCTTTCACCTCTGACTTATCCTACATAGATAAACCAAATTTTTCTAAGACATACCTCCATAGGTGTGCTTGGTATGGATTTGGTCTAGGATATTATGAGTATGGACCACATGCTTTTACTTTATGTAAGACTCAACATCCTAGTGATATATTTGGTCTTGGTTTTTCTCCACTTGAAGATCAAAAAACCTCACCTCCCATTACCATAATTGATGAGGAAATCCCATCCTAACCATCCACTCCACCATAGAGATTTGAGGATTTCAACATCATTCCCCATAATTTTTTTCATCAACATGATTAGCCTTAGGCCCCTGACTTATTGAAAGGATGGGAATACTATAACCATTCCTCTAGCTCATTCTAAGATGGTAGGAGATGATTCTCATGCCATTAATACTATTCAATGTCAAGATGACTATTCTATTCTCACCTACCTCAGTGTATAGGATTCTTCTATCCATAAATCTCTTCCTCCTAAGACTTCAACCATGTTGAATGAATCCACCATAGATATCAACTTAGGTACTATGAATAACATGTGCATTGTCAAAATTGATCAATTGCTTAATTCTATGGAGTTTTAAGATTTCCCCTCCTTATTACAAGACCATAACATAGCATTTTCCTAGTCTTACAATGATATACTAGGAATCAACCCATCCATTTCCACCCATAATATAGTCACCAACTACAATTCCAAGCCAGTTAGGCAAAAAATTCATCAGATGCACCCTTGCATAACCTTTCTCATCAAATAAGAACTTCAATGATTCTTATCCATAAATTTCATTTAATCCATTAATTATACCCAATGGCTCTCTAACATCATCCTTATCCTCAGAGCAACATGGATACTTTGAATTTGTGTAGATTTTATTGACCTTAACCTTGATTGCCTAAAGGATGACTTTACTTTTCCAAGTATTGACCATCTTTTTGACCTTATAGCTGATAATGAGATGCCATCTCTTATGGTTGGGTTCTCAGGTTACTATTAGATCTTGATTACCCCTGAATATCAACACAAAACAACCTTTATCACCCTTAGAAAACTTTCTACTATAGGGTCATGCCTTTTGGTCTGAAGAAAATTGGTGCAACCTACCAACATGATATGACCTACATCTTCCATGACCTTATCCATAAATTCATAAAAGACTATGTCAATGAATTTCTTAGAAAATCCAAATGTTGTAAAGACCATTTGGCAATTCTTAAGATTATATTGTAACACCTCATCTATTACCATGTTTACCTTAACCCCAAGAAGTGTATTTTTGGTGTTTTGTGTAACTTAATTCAATCCCTCTAAAATCAAGCTAATATTTTACATGCCTCCTCCCACCCAACTCAATTAAATCCATGACTTATAGGGGAATCTCCGATCTAGTTGTCACTTTATCTCTTAGTTCTCTGATCGATGTCAACCTTTTCACCACCTTATGAAAAAGGATTTTTCTTTTAAGTGGAACAAATACTGTCAAAAGGCTTTTGATTCACTTAAATATTACCTTGTATATCCACCCTTCCATATTACTCCCAAGGAAGATCAACCTTTTTCACCTTTATATTTTTTCCACCAACCACTCCTTAGGGGCAATGTTGGCCCATCAGGATGTACAACATAAAGGGCAAGCCATATACTACATAAGGCATATGATTATAGATCATGAAAAATTATACACCCATACAGAAAAACATTGCTTTCCCTTGGTATTCATGGCTACAAAACTTTGCCACTACCTTCTTAACCATAAGACCTATATCAAAACCAATACCAACCCACTCAAGTATATGCACTCAAATCCATTCCAAAACTAGTGTATGTCTTAGTGGCTCATGATCTTAGATAATTTTGACCTTGAGTTCCTTTATTAGAAGTTAATAAAAAGGAAAGTCATCACCAACCAATTGGCTAAAGCACCCTTAATAGATAATCAACCATCCTCCCTTTGAGTTTTTTTTATGAATCTATTGCCACCCTTTCTCAATAAGACATCACCTATAAAATGACCAATTTTTAATGAATAAAAATGTCAACATGGTAAGAGAGTTGGTATTATATTTTCCCCCCTTAATGCTGAACCTCTTATTTTATCTTTTAAACTTGACTTTGATTATACTAATAATATGGCCAAATACAAAACCCTATTGATAAGTCTCGAAATCACTTTAGCCTTGGGAGTTAAGATGATTAGTATTTTTGGTGACTCCAAACTCATGGTCAACAAAATAAACAAGTCTTATCAATGTAAGAATGATGTTTTTCAAGAGTATAAGTAACTAGTATATATACTCTTGGCATCATTTGAACACTACTGTATCCAAACCGTTCTATGATCTATGAACAAGTTTATTGATACAATGGCTTCTCTATCTTTTTAGATCCTATCTAACCCTTCTAACTCTAAGCTATTTCTAATTATCCATAATCTTACCCAACCTTATTATATCAAATCTATCTCTCCAACCATATTTAATTTGGAGGAGACCCAACTTAACTTTTGTATAAGCAGATCTTTGACTACCTCAACCTTACCATCATCCCTTCCAATATTTCTAGGAATGGATGAATAGTGTTCATTTAAGGTACATCTCATTACACCATATTAGTGGGAATATTTTATAAGTGTGGATTTGATTTATTTATTTTTCACTACCTACATATCCATGAAATCTCTCATGCTATTAATGAAATGTATGATGGGATTTGTAGTGGACACTTTAGTGGCATAGGCATTGCTAAACATATCCTTCACCTTGGATACTACTGGCCCACCCTTAACAAGGATTGTTTTGATTATGTGAAAAAGTGTGTTAAATGTCAACAAAATTCTAATTTACATCACACAACTAGCCATAGTCTCAAAGTATGCAAATATTTTTAGCCCTTCTCCTAATGGGGTTTAAATATTATCGATGAAATTAACCCCCATTCTTTACAGTGACATCATTTTATCATCACTCTAACAGAATATTTCACCAAATGGGTAGAGGTTATTCCTATCATTTAAACCAAAGCTAAAATGATTATTTATTTCATCAACCATCAGACTATCTATCATTTTTGTGTTCTGCATAAAATAATCATTGATAATGGTAAGTTTTTAAAGAACAATAAAGTCCAAGGCCTTTGTGACACATTCAATATCAAGTTAATTTTCTCATCACCTTATCATCCACAAGATAATGGATAGGCTGAAGCTTCTAACAAAACCCTCAACAACATGCTAATTAAAATGGTTGATGTATTTGGTTAGGATTGGAAGTCACACATACCCTTCACCTTATGGTCATATCATACT
>JARHVA010002721.1:1160000-1215000 GCA_037957365.1 Torreya grandis
AGACCCTCGATCTTTTTTCTTAAGAAAAGTTGAAATGCTTCAAGTCATAATTAACAAATGAGGAAATACTATCCTTATTTGACTTTTAACCCTCACCCTTTTAAGGCTAATGGCCAACTACCAATGGTTGACACTAACTATTGATGGTTGCACCCTATACATTTTTGACATAACAAATACACTTTTTTTATCAATTATTCACCACAATAACATTACCATTAAGCATACCTATTCAAGATCACCTTCTCTGCCAACCTAGCACCCAACCAAACCACCTAGATTTGGTCATTTTGGCTTAACCTTCACAATATTTATGACAACCTTGCCTTGGCCATTATTGACCACTATGACTCCTTTTCCATATTTTTACAAACTCTAACTTGTGTTACTTTTGTGCACCAACCATTTGGTACCTCAAAACATGACCCTTTGTAGTCCCAATACCTACAACCCTTTTGTGTCTTCTCGAGATCACATCCTAACTTAGATACTATTTACACATTTACCTTATGAAAATTACATTTATGATTGAAACCATAACCTTCATGATTAAATTTGGTCACTTGGTCCAATTATCACTTATTCTTCTAGTACCACCCATGATGTACAAACTACCTCAATTATGGTAGCTTAGTCTATGCAAGATCTATGATATTATACTTGGTCAAATTCTATGAAGATGTCCGTGATTTAATGCGTAATGTATCACAAATTTTATCACCAATTTCACCACTTCTCAAACTTTTCACTAACTCTATTTTACCTCATCTAACCCCAATTTGATGGGGAACACCTCCTCCCATTCTTGAGGCATCTGACCTTATATCAAACTTCCATTTTTTATTTTGCAACTTGTCAATACAAATTGCATAATAAAAAGGGGGAAAATGTAGACACTAAAAAAATATACACTATGGTTCTCAATGTTGCACTGACACTTAGACCATCCCTTCCTCCCCCTTGGGACAATTTCCTAATAATTTACCCCACTAGTCATTAGTGGAAAAGGAAAATTTTATCCATTTGTGATTATGACATTAACCACTAATGATAAACCCTTAATTTATGATGGTTAACCTTGATCAATGATGGTTTTCCATTAATTACCTCAAGAGTTAACTTTAGCTCAAACTCTAGCTTGCATTTTTATTAATAGCTATTTTAGCCATCTATATAATCAATGCATGTTAGGCTTAAATTTAGACATCTTGTTAGACACCTTGTTGAACTTATTATTTCACCACTCCCTTCCCTCTATATTAAGGGAGGAAGAGGAGGTGAAAGGGATCATTAGATAACTTCTTATACAAGACATTAGATCTTCTTGTGTAGGTATCCTTCTTACTTCTAGCGATCATGATAGAGATCAAAAGTGCTAAAACTTGTCAATTAAACAACTAAGGTATTATCACTCTATTAAGATTGCTTTATAAGCTACAAAAAGCTTCCATCCAACTTCAACACTCTTTAGGCCAACAACAATAAAGCTAAGTATCTGTTTCTTATCAAGATTAAACAATTGGTTTCTTTTTTTCATTCTTTGTATCACTTCCTCTTCCATCTCACTTTCCTATATTGGAGTATGAACTATATAAACCAAACACTTTTGAACACTACCTTCTATCTCACAACTAATATCCAACCTAAAATTCACCTTCTAAAACCCTCCTATAAATTTCCTAGTCAAACTTCTTTTCCTAGGTTAGATCTCATATTAACTATCTATGGTTTCCTAAATATTGATGATTTGACCTTAACTACCTATGGTTTACTAACCACTGATGGTTACGTGACTATCAATGGTTTGACCCCAACCACTGATGGTCTTTTTCTATCATTTTTAATAACATGCCTATTTGACCTATGAATCTTTGACTAAATCCAATTTTCTCAGTTCCTATCTTATCATAGAGGATCACTCAATCTTATGAACCATGTTTGAATTTTTTATCATTGATATCTAATAATTTACTTCTTTAATTATTCAAAATCACTTATTTCTTCTTAATCACTTCTTGTATTTCATGTCGGTATCCTTTGTTATTCATGTAAGCAATTCATCTTTCATTTTAAAACATTATTGTTTATAAGTATGGATTGATAGCCTTCAAGGAAGCTTATCTTTCTTGGATGTAGCTCACACTAAGAAATCCACTCTGCTATTCAATTAATTAACCATTTATGTATCGCTTTCTTATTTTGAGGTCATTCCTCCCCCAAAAAAGGGGAGTATCCACAATCATCTAGATCAACATGAACAACATATCAGGTTCTACTAACCTCACCCTTATTTTAAATTTTACAACTTTATTTCTATGAAATTAAAGCAAAATTTATGAATAAAGACTAAGTCTTATAATAAGGGCTTCATACTCAGATATATTATTGGTAAAATTAAAGTCAATGTGAAAGGATTTGGGTATTATATCCCCAAGCGGTGTAATCAATAAAATGTTGGCCCTAGATCTATAAGATGTAAAGGATCCATCAAATTATAATTTTCAATTTTCATGTTCATACAACACTTCTTATATTTTCATAATAGAATCATCAAGAAAATCAAATGTGAGTGTTTGAGTATCTACAATACAGGATTATACAAGATGATCTCTAATGACCAACCCCTTGATATCTTTTTTGTTCTATTAATACACATAAAATTCACTCAAAATAGTGACCCATTTGGCCATGTGACCTATAAGGGTTGTTTTGGACAATAGATATTTAAGAGGGTCCAATTTAATAATAACAATAGTTTTATTATTTAGGATGTAGTGTCTCAACTTTTAGGAGGAGAATACCATTTCTAAACAAGACTTCTCAATAGGTGTATAATCATGTTCATATGCCACAAGTGTGCAACTAAAATAGTATACTACATATTCATTTCATTGCTCATCATATTGGGCCAAGAGTACCTCCAATGCATGTTCTATTGTTGAAATGTAAAACATTAATGGTTATCCAAGTGTTGGTAATATGAAAACTGATAGGTTGGATAAGTATGTTTCGAGATTTATAAATGTTAATTGAAATTCAACATCCCATTGAAATGTGAGCCCTTTATTCAAGAGGTATGTAAAAGGATGACACTTATCTTCCAATTGTGAAATGAACATGTAAATAGATTGAATCTTTCCCTAAAAGCTATAGAGTTATTTTAGATTAGATGGAGGATTCATTTCCATGATGAATTTTACATTAGCAAGATCTACTTCAATCCCTCTTTATCACATAATGAATCCTAGAAAAATTTCCAAAGTGATGCCAAAGACACACTTCTTAGGATTTAGATGAACTTTGTGATTGTAAAGTCTCTCAAAGATTCTTCATAAAACATCAAGATGCCTGACACATGTTCTTTATTTTTATAGGATGTCATCAAAACAAATCTCAAAAATATCATGCATCATGTCATGGAAAATTCCAATCATAACATGATGATAGGTGGACCCAATGTTCTTTAATACAAAAAGCATGAATTGTTAATTAATGTTCCCCATAGTGAGCTAAACATTGTTTTGCATTGGTCATCTTAAGTTATATTGATTTGATTGTATCTTGAGAATACATCTATGATCTTGTAATTATTTTGAGTCAATCAATACCAATCAATTTTGATTTATTATTTCAGACCCTGGCCTATTGTAATTTTTGGTCTTGATAGTAATTTTGGTTCATTATAGGTATTAGAGCAAGGTTAAATCTTGGAGGAATAAGAAATGGAGAGATAATGAGGAGGTATTGTGTAGATGAAATAGACTATACAAGAATTGTAGAGACAAGTGAAATAATTAATAGAGGTTATCACCACTCAAAGAATAAAACAAGGTGGTGATGAAATTGAGGAAGATAGAGATCGTGATGAAGAAATTTAACAAGAGAAAAGACAACAAGATCATCCACCATTGATGGAAAAGAGGATGGTTCAGGATTTAAAAAGAAGAAATGAAGGAATTAAGCTTGGTGTTCTAGATTATGAAGACAATTTAAAACCATATGAGTTGATAGACTAGATGAATAACATGGAAAAGTTCTTCAAGTGGAAGACTATGAGAGAAGACAAGAAGGTAAAATTTGCATGCACAAAATAGAAAGGTCATGCAATGATTTGGTGGGATCAATTGCAGAAAGAGAGACAAATAAAAAGTAAAATATAGATTAATTCATGGAAAAATATGTAGAAGAATTTGAGGAATTTTTTTTTCCTATGGATTATACACAAACCCTATACAAAAGATTCTAAAATTTGAGGCAAAAGGATCACGATATAGAAGAGTATACATATGATTTTTATAAGTTTTCAATATGAGTGGATCATGTTGAAATATAAGATAAAATGGCTGAAAGGTATGTAAATGGATTGAAATTTATTATTCAAGATGAATTAAGCATGCATAAAATACTTAGAATGGATGATGCTTATCAATTAGCTTTGAACATAGAGGGGAAAAAAATAGAATTTTAGAATAACATATTTCGGTCCAAGAAGAGTTGGATCCAATCAAATAAGGGGATGAGGTGGGTTTAATATCACTAGAGATGAGTCTAATACTAATATAATTGAAATATCACATGGTGTAGAAAGACAGGATGAGAATAAGTAAGGCTTTCAATATTAACAAAGTGGAAGAGGGTTTTAGAGAGGATGAGGTTATGGTGGTGCTAGAGGATGGTTATTGAATCAACATAGATATTATGTTTTTTATAGATGTGGAGAAGAAGGACATAGGGCATTTGAATGTCCACATTATCAAAATAAAGAAATAAGACAAGAGGATTGCCCAAGGTGAATCTAGTTGAGGCTGAAGAGCAACATAATAAAATTGTACCAATAGATGTTGGAGAGAATATCATGATCAAAAAAATAATGATAAATCCAAGGAAAGAACAAGTTAAAAATAAAGAGGGTGGTGATTCATGGTTGCAATGAAACATTTTTTGAACAAGATGTACTTTAGGTGGAAAGGTATGAAAAGTAATTATAAATGGTGGTAGTTTTAAAAATATGGTTTGTAAAAAATGATATAGAAACTACATTTGTAATGTGAAAAGCATCCTAATCCTTATCGAATTTCATGGTTTGAGAAAGATAATGAGGTTATAGTAGATAAAAGGTGCTTAATCAAGTCTTCCATAGGAAAAACTTATAATGATGAAATATGGTGTGATGTTATTCTGATAAATGCATGCCATATGTTATTAAGGATACCATGGTAATTTGACAAGAAAATAATTCATGATGGAGAAAAGAACATGTACACTTTTTGAAAAGGTGGTACAAAGGTAGTTTTTTTACCTCTTAAAGAGAAATGGAAGGAAGAAAACATGCTCTCTAATAAATAATTTATCCAAGATATGAAGGTGGTAGGTTGTTGTTATGCATTAGTAGCAAATAATGAAGACACTATAATGGTGTAAATACCAATAAAAGAAACAAGAATGTTAAAAAAATATGTGTATGTTATCCTTGATGAGTTATTAGATGGTTTACTACTAAAGAGAGATATTCAACATCACGTTGATTTGATTCTAGGATCAACTCTACCCAATCAAGTAGCTTATAGGATGAGTCTAGTAGACCATGCAAAATTAAATAAATAGGTTATTAAATTGTTAAGAAATAAAATAATAAAGTAGAGTATGAGTCCATGTACAACACCAATGTTTTTAACTCCAAATAAAGGTAGAGGATGGAGAATGTTTGTGGATAGTAGAGTGATTAATAAAATTATAATCAAGTATAAGTTTCCTATACCTCAATTAGATGATATGATTGGTGTCTTATAGGAGAAAAATATTTTACTAAGATTGAAATAAATAGTTTCTATTATGAGATTCGAATTCATGAAGGAGATGAGTGGAGAACTACATTCAAGACTAGAAATGTCGTATATGAGTGGATGGGTGATGCCTTTTAGATTATCTAATGCACCCAACACATTTACGAGGATGATGAATATAGTGCTATGAAAATATATTGGTGATTTTGTGGTTGTTTATTTTTATGATATTTTGATATTCAGTAAAAATAAAGAACACTTACAACATTTGATAATGGTATTATATTTGCTAATAAAGGAGAATTTGTATGCAAATTTGAAGAAGTGTAGTTTTATGTAGAAAATTTTGGTATTTTTAGGAATTATAGTTTTAGGAGATGGTGTGAGAATGGATGAAAAAAAGATAAAGACAATTTTTGAGTGGCCTATTCCAAAAAGAATTAAAAAGTTAAGAATTTTCCATGGTTTATCAAATTTCTATAGAAAATTATTTCAAAAATATCATAGTATTATGGTAGAAATAATAGATTGCATGAGTGGGAAGGAATTTACATGGACTAGAGAAGCCACATAAAGTTTTGAATTTTTGAAGAAAAAGATTATAGAAAGACCAATTTTAGCATTATTAGATTATAACAAAGTGTTTGAGGTTGACTGCGATTCTTCATTTGTGAGAATTAGTCTTGTGTTGAGTCAAGAACGAAATCCAATAGCATATTTTAGTGAGAGATTGAATGAGATAAGAACAAAGTATTCTACCTATGATGTTAAACTTTATGCAATTTTATAAGCATTAAGACATTGGAGGCATTAGTTGGTGCCTAAAGAGTTTATCCTATCTACAAATCATGAGACATTCAAGTATGTGAATACACAAAAGAAGTTGAATAATAGACATGAAAAGTGGGTATCTTTATTAGAGGGATATAATTTTGTGTTGAAACATAAATCTATAAAATAGAATCAAGTTGTTGATGCATTGAGCAAGAGAGTAACGTTATTAAGTACTATTGTGAGTGAAGTAGTTGGATTTGAAGCTATCAAAAAATTATATGATACTGATCCATATTTTGGTAATGTAGTTGAGAAGTACATGAACCCATTAATAGGTTAGATATATATTATTCATGGTGTGTATCTTATACAAGAAGGTTATATTTTCAAAGATAAAAAATCATGCATTCCAGTTGGGTCTTTAAAAGATAAACTAATAATAGAATTACATAGTGTAGGTTCGAATGGACATTTTAGTAAGATGAAGGAAATAGATTTAGTGGAGGAAAAGTATTTTTGGCCAAAGATGAAAAGAGATGTGAAAAGGTATGTTTCTAGGTTAAGGATATGCTAGGTGTATAAAGGACATGCTCAAAAGACTTGACTATACATGCCATTACTAGTTCAAAGAGGACCATGGACAAGTTTGAGTATGTATTTTGTGTTGGGATTAACAAAAACACAGAGAGGTAATCATTCAATTTTTGTTGTTGTAGACATATTTTATAAAATAGTTCATTTCATTACATATAAGAAAACCAATGTCGCCACTAGAGTTGCAGAATTATTTTTAAAGGATATTGTTAGATTACATGGTGTTCCAAAAACTATAACTTTAGATAGAGACATAATTTTTTTAAGTTATTTTTGGAGTAATTTGTGGAAGAAGATGGGTACTAAATTATAATTTTGTAGTTCATATCACCCAAAAATAGATGGACAAATAGAATTTGTGAATAAGAGCTTGGAAAATTTGTTGAGATGCCTAGTGGGAGAGAAGCCTAAGCATTGGGACTTGACTTTACCATGAGATGAGTTTGCATATAACAGTTCAATAAATAGATCAATAGGAAAATAACCATTTCAAATTATTTATGGGAGAAATAATATGGGTATTTTACATTTGAAGTAATTGTCAATTGCAGATCAAATTAGTGATGATGTAAAAATGTTTGCAGAGCATTGCAATAGTTACAATGAGTAATAAGAAAGTCACATGAAAGTAATGAGAAATATAAAATATCAGTAGATGTCAAAAGAAAATACAAGGTATTTGAAGGAGAGTTGGTAATGGTTTACTTGATGAAAGAAAGATTTTCAAAGGGCACATACAACAAGTTGAAGTACATAAAAATTGGTCCATGCATAATTGTGAAGAAAATAAATGACAATGCTTATAAGGTGAGTTTAACATAGAATTTTGATATCTCTCTAGTATTTAATATTTTATATTTACAATAATTTCATAGAGATGATGGTGAAGGTGATGAATATGAAGTATTAAATTGGGAAGAATAGTTTATAAAGAAGAAAATGGAAAGGATAGTGCAGGGTTTAGATATGAAGATAGTGATTACAAGGAAAAGGAATTATAACAAGTATTTGGTCCAATGGGAAGGATTGAAACAAGAAGACAACACTTGGACTATAGAATGATAACTAAATAAGATTGATAAAGAAAAATGATAGTTGAGTTGTTTTCAACTAGAGGAGAATGATGTAGAAAAGTAGGCCAAACTTTTAGAGGCCATAAATTTTTATACATGGCTCCATTTGAGCTCTTCCACATGCCAAACAAACATATTAAGAATTTAATTGCTACGATAATATGATCTTTCCACGTTTTGGCATTTTTGAAAAAAATTTAAATGCCAAACGATACCATCTAGGGTTCCAAAATTATAGTTTAATATTTTTTTTGGGATTTTTTTCATTTTCATAAATTGCATATTTTTATGATTGGATGTGAAATTTAGTTGAAATTATTATTATAAGCTAATTTTAATTTTTAGAGTATTTTGGGAGATTTTTAGAGATGTACGTGTTTGCATGCAAAACTTGCTAAAAATAATAGCTACTAAAAATAATTTTTTTAGATTTTTTAAAAAACTTTTTGGACATCGACTCTAATTTCATGTTGAGGCTTATTTATTCATGATTTTTTAATTATTTTAATTCAATCAATATGAATAATTTATGAGCCACTATTTTTGATCTTGATAGTATTTTTCCTCTTTAATCAAGGTAGCATTCTTGTAGTTGTATTCTTGTAGTTGTGGTTTTAAGAAAAATCCTCATTGTGGTTGTAGGTTGTGAGTGAAAAGTATACAAAGAGATTGCAATTTATTAAGAAGCTTTCATAGGCGGTTACAAGTGTGTAAAGTCCTATGAGAATATAAGGCATTTTGTGAGAGGATAAATTTGGAGTCCATTGCATGTTATGAAAGTTAATATTTCTCATTCATGGTAAGATATGACACATAATAAAAAGGAATGTGAGATGGATGAGTTGAAAGAGATGTTGAAAGTCTTCTAGTAGATACTAGAAGTGATGAGCAAGAACTTATATAATGATGATGGTGAAAATAAATGTGATGGTGTTGAGGAAGAGATAATAGTGGGCATGATGTACATAAAAGCTATATTGGAAGCTTTTAAAAGAGGCCAAGAAAGAGGATGAAATGATGCCAATAGGTAGAAGAGACTAGTCGACATTGTGGTGCATAAAAAGGGTAAATATTTTAGTGATATTTTCTTGTTTTTGGGAAAATAAATTCTAGAATATTTCATGACTTGGATAGTTGATCTTGAGTTATATTTTGTGGATATGAATTTTATTGACCCTATGAGGGTGAAAGTTGCATGTAAGTGATTGAGTGGAGTTAGAGCAATGTATTAAAAACAAATCCAAGTGAAGAGACAAAAGAAAAGTAAATGTAAAGTTTTTCAGTGGAAACATATGATTTCTAGTATGTTGGGATGGTTTGTACACCTAAAATTACAACTAAGATGGTTGAGTAAGCTTCATATGAAGAGGATTTACAATGGATGTGAGAATCATATTGAAAATAGGGGTAATAAGGATTGGGATATATCATATAAACAATAAAAGAATAATTCAAGGAATATCAAAGAGATGCATATGTACCATAAAAATTAGTTTTTTTTAAGAAGGTAAAAAGAAGAAGAGGCCTCTATATGTAGATTTTAGTTCTAATTTTTAGAACAATGGTGTGTATGCAAGATATAAACAACCCATAGAAGATGAAATGCATGTGAAAAATGATGAATATGTGATAGTAGTTGAAGGAGAATATGGAGACCCATTATGTTATGATGGGAAAAATATTGTGAAGTCCCACGAGTAAAAAAATGTTGAATTATCCTTGGTTTATGATGACAATAAGTTTGTTAATTTTCTGCTGGATGGCAGAAGGGTTGAAGAGTACCAAGGAAAGATAGAGGTAGATGAATATTGTATCCATGTAGAGTTCTAGGTGAGAAAATATTGTAACCATGTAGAGTTGAAGGTGGATGAATATTTCATCAATGTAGGGTTTTAGGTGAGGGAATATTGTAGCTATGTAGAGTTGTAGGTGGATGAAATTTTTAGCCATGTATGGTTTCAAGAGAGAGAAGAAGGAAGCCATATAGAGTTTTATATTTACATTGTGGAAGCATTGGATGTATATATTGTGTAATGAAGTGTATATAAGGAGATGATTATGGAGGATTAACCATGTGAAAGAGCTGAAGGCAAAGACATTGAGGTGACAAAAACAACCTTGAGTGGTGTAGACAATGGGCCATTGGAAACCAATAGTGAGAGTGAGAATATTGAGCAACATGTCAGTGTTGAATAGGATTTTGACAACATGTCCATGGGGCATGATGGAGTGGGGGATGAATTGTTTAAGTGATATTTTATTTGTCTTATGTTTGTAAAATGTGTAGGTCCAACCGTGGAGATAGTAGCTAAGAATAGGACTAAGTGTGGTTCAATCCAATATGATCATTTGTATGAGAGGTGGAGTGATGAAGATGACCAAAAGATGTATATGGCAACAATTATGGAAAATTTATTTGTTGATGGTATTCTATCTATATAGGAATGTCTTCCATCTAATTTGGAGATAAAAAGTGTGTTAAAGAAGGGGATCATGTTTATTATCAAAAGGATATGAAAATGAATGTTATTTTGTATAAGTGTGAGAAAGGAGAGTTGTTCATAAATTAGTTAAATATTATCCTAGAGAATAGGTAGAATGATGGTGAAGAATTTTAGCAGCCAAATCTTGACATGGATTAAGATCGTAGTATGGTAAGGGATGAAACGGTGCAGCTAAGTTTGAGATTATCCATAGTGTTTATGAAGGAAATTGATGTTGTAGGTATTTAGGGTGAGTTATTTAGCTCAACAAGTGTAGGAAGGAGATGCTAATGTGTGTAGTATCCCAAGCATGTCAATATGATGTAGATTTTATAGTAGAGATGGAGAAATTCTTTGTTATAACAATGCAAAACATGAAACATGAGAAAGTAAACATTGTCCTTGAGGTTCTATTAGATGATATGGGCTATAATTTATATGCCCAATAGTATGTTGATTCATTTGTTTTGATATTGAGAGTGATAAGTGAGATTGCAACCATGAAATAATAGATATAAATAATGGTATGTGATGGTATGGGTGATGTAAGAGATGGTTGAATAAGATGTGAACACATCTGAGTGGGATTTAGGAAGAGGTGGTTGGGATATGGTTGGTTTGATCCCACACAGAAGAGTGAGACGCATGAAAGAGCATCTTTATGGTCATGGATGGATCAGAGTGGGTTTTAACCCACATGTGCGTTGATTGAGAGATGGTTATGCCTTTGGTATAAGAGGATGGACTATACTAGGTCTAAGGCCATAAAGGTGAGAGAGTATGGTGGGTGGTCAAATCCCATAAGGAGTAAGATAAAGAGCATAAATGTGAAGATAATAGAAGGAAAACCAACATGTAGGAGCTATAAATGACATAAGAAATATAAGAAGTAGTAGTTGATTTTCTTGGTATGTTGGAAGGGGATGCCATGCTCACTTTACCTCATGACTATAAGAGTAACCTTGCAATTACCCTGTCCATGTGAATAAGATATCACATTTTATAAACCTCAGGGGTCTAATGTAGTAGCATCCCATATCTTGTGCAATCTTACATCAACTAAAAATATAGTGCATTGTGTTTTTTATGGTTTACTAGTTATGGCATTGTTTGTTTAAGCTTGGTTACGTCTTTGAATGATGTTTATAAAGTATTCCATTGCCGTAAAAAAATGGAGACCTTCTAGTTATTTGTATTAGTCTGTGGGGACTATTGAATCATTTAAAATTATTTTATATGTTTATTCCACTATGGTATGAATTAGTTGATAATATTTTTTAGGGTTATATCATACGACACCTAAAACATCTATACCAATTTGTATACCATTTGGAGTTATTGTAGAGACACACCAACTATTACACTAGCATAAGGTTTCTTCATTTATTATTATCTTTCAAAATGAATTGGATGATAAAACTTGGTAGTAGCTTAGTACATTACATCTATATCATTTTTACACAATTTCAGACTATTTATAACTACCATAGAGATAAATCAACTATTACACTAGCATGAGGATTATTAATTTGTGATTATGTTGTAGAATTAATTGGATGATGAAAATTAGTGGTAAATTATTTTATGGTATCTACATAATTGGCACAAAATTTTAGATCATTTAGATTTACCATGTAAAATTTATGGTTGTTTATTATAGGATATGCATGTGTCACTAGGCAGAAGGTTCAAAACCTTGTAGTTTAGTTGTGGTAATAATTAGATTAAAATATTTGTAGTGATTTCATAAAATATATTTTTCAATATTTTTTTCCAAATTTTATATCAATTGAAAAGTGAGTAAAATTTTATCATAGTTTTTGTAAACTATCATTATCTACGATGGTCCATCTACCTAGTCTATAGAATTTTTATGGTCATGAGGAATTGAATCGGTAAGATTTAGGTCACCAAATTTGGAGCAGTAATATAAAAGGCATAATGAAAGGTCTATTTGAAATTATAGTTCAATTGATTAAATAGAGCCAATATTATGATAGTTTTTGTGACTGTCATCAGCTAGAAAAGTATGTTTCTATCTAGCCTGATGGTTCACTATCTTCTAAAATCCCTATGGTATCCTGATGTACCTAAAATTTAATGGATTTATATTAAATTTAGTAATTTTAATATGTTTCAAATTTCATATAATTTATATCCTCATAATTAAACTTGTAGACATGTTGCTAACTTATATTATTCTTAATAATGTCATCTATGTAGTCTCCAAGGTTGTTCTTCACCTACGATGAATTATGCTTACTTGGAATAAATTAAATATGAAGGGGTGATGAAAAACATTCAATATTATATGTGGTTTAAATTTAATTCCATTAGATCAACAAAGTGGATGTGTTACTGGTTTTTCTCATTATCATTAACCCTAAAATGTCAGTTGAATGTTATGATAGTTCTGATAGTTAGGTGTGAATCTTGAGAATAGAAGGTCACTTGAATATGTTATTTTAGGTGGACGTCAGGGAAGGTTAATACAAACCCCATGAATCTTGGTATGCTAATAAGAATATAAGAGGGAAATAAGTGATATTTATTTTTGGAGAAGTAGTTTGGGAGAGATGATTCAGGAAGGAGAAGAACTCTCTAGGAATCGAATATAGAGCTGTATCAGTTCAGGAGGAACTATATGAGAGCCTAGAAATATTTCATGTAATGTAATAATATTATAGATACATTTTCAAGTTTAAGTTTGTGTTTGGGATTTTTTTTTCCTATGTGAAATGCATTAATATATCTTCCATCATGTGATAGTTAATTATTTGACCAAATGTGCATGTATTTATGGATGTTGAAATCCCTACAACATGGGAGATAAATGAGGACCTTATATGGTCCCCATCTCCTCATGATGGCATCAAAACTACTCTTCAAGGTTATTTCATAATTACTTCAAGGTTCATTAACGAATCATAAAAGGATTCCTTACTAGTTTGACTAGCTTATGTATAAATCCATCTCTTGATTTACATTATTGTTATACATCATCACCACTTTGAGAAGAGAATAGGACATATCACCATCTAAACATTAATTAGATGAATAGATTTTAAAATCCATATGTGTTTGTAATCTCCACCTTTCCATTTACCAACCCTCAAGTCATTTAAGAATAAGGAAGGATATAATGTCTTAAAAACCAACCACCACAAAAAATATTTCTCCAATTGTGCTAGTAACTACCAATGGAGCTCATCCAAATAGAGTTGACAATAAGTTTGTAGTAAAACACCATGAATAGTACAAGTAGATAAACATTTTTCATGATCAAATATCAATTACACTAACAATATTTTATGCCATATACATGACAATAAGGTAGATTCATGAACTACAACATAGGCACGAAGGCAATAATATGAGGATGAGGTTGATGTCCCATAAAGGACTTATATCATAGGGTAGGGTATGACAACATCTAGCTATAGTTAGAATAAATATATATCAAGGAATTCAATGAAATTATAAACTAAAAGGTTAGAAATGCACAATAAAGCATAACCAAATGGTTTTCCTAGAAATAAGTGCTTTATGGGCTAGTTATTAATGCCCTAGTTATAAGAGAACTCTATAAGTTAATCATTAACCCTCACACTAGGAGAGTTTCCAAAAGGGTTAGTTTGATATGTCTTCACCCAATCCCTAATTTGTTTACTTATCTATGACGACCACTTTCATATATAAAATAAGGGATGGTTATACTTCACCCATTGCTAAATAAGTATTAATTCAAAAGTGAAGGCATCCTACCTTCATAATTGAATCATATGATTAAGCTAATGTAATTACTCATGTGAGTAACACCATGACCACTAACTGGCCCAAATATTGTAAATCACTATTAAAAATTTAAATAGGCATCTGAAAGTCTTATATTTATAAATTTTAAGAAATAATTAAACCAAGAAAATACTCTATTACTAATAAAACACTTTCCTTAAATGTAATCATCAGCCAACTAAAGCCTTAAATAAACAAAATATGTTTAAGGCCTGAACTCAAATTAAAGAAATAAATATATACCTTAGGATTAAAAAGTGTTTTATAGTCAACAAAACTAACTATATATAGAAATAATGCACTTTAATAAATACTGCAACAAAAGACACTCCAAAATTATACAAAACAAACCAATTACTAGGTTGATCATCAAGTACAAAATTACCCATTGTATTAATTCACAGTAAGGAGATATTTTTTTATAAATATTATGATGTGTTTTATAAGCTATAATTAATACATTCTAAACATTGGAATTTTTTTATTTGAATTAAACTAATATTTTTACGAAGCAATCTAAATCAATTTAACAGGGTAAAATTTTCTTCACAAAATGGGGTTCACAATTGCTTCCCAAAAAAAAAAAAAAAATTCCAAATTAATTTCATTTAAACTTTTTTCTTTTTTATAATTTTAAGCTATTATAATTGTGTCACGACTTGAATATTTGATATATTTTTTTAACTTTTTTTTTGATTACAAATCAAATTTGGAAACAAAAAACATTAATGAAAAATTTCTCTCATAAATTCCCTCCAAAATTGGTTAAAATTGACAGTTCCTTAAGTGGTTAAAAAATTGTTAAATATTTCTTTACGAATTTTTCATCCTAAAATAATTAGGAAAAATCTCTTTTTAGATATTTAATTTACACCAGTTTTAAATCAGTTTTAAGAGCCAAAATGGTACTAGAATACCATTTTTTAAAACGTTAGCTCCCATCGCTCCAAAGACCACTGTTGTTGGGATTTCGATCCTTCGTAAGAAACACGTAGTACTAGAAGGAGATAGTTTAAATGGAGAATTAAAGGAATCATGTGTCATAGAAAGTTCATTGTTCGATGACAGTATTAGAATTTTGAAACCATTTCTGACCAAAATTGAGAAGAATGAGACATTTATGTAGTAGAGAAGTTTCGTCTCCACCAAATCGTTTTTTGAGGTAGTTTCTTTTCCTAAAGAAACATCTAAATCTGATCTGAAGCCTCTAATCCATTCACTTGAAACTCCATCTACGCCCTTTAGTGAATAGACACTCAAACTATGCCTAGTAACGAATAATGGTTGTCATCTAGGGGCATCATATCCATATTTTATAGCCTCTATCTGAGACTTATAGATAGACCGTAATGTATGTATTTCAAAGCACTGGAATCCCCTCTTTAAAGGTATGATGTAAATCTATTCCAGTGCTCAAAGTTTAATTATTATGGTGTTTGATTTTATTAAGGACAAGGAATCAATTCAAGACTAGTTGTTGAGCTTACATCAATACCTCATTTTATGAAACCATGGTTGTTCAACCTCTAATTAACTCATGCAACCCTTCATTTATGAATCATTTGGTTTCATCTCTCCCACCTCCCTTTCCATTTTTCAGTTAAACTTTATTACAAGCTAATTAACTTGATACCTTAGGCGAGTTTCAGCTAATAGACCCTACTACAACTTTGTTTTATCACATTACCTTTTACTGAATATTTTTTAACATTTATATATGTAAGGACTTACCTATAAAAACTTCTATGAATGTTGAGGATCATTTATGGTCTCAACCTCTTAATTACAAAGGTTTGCATTTTTTATTCCATAATCTCTTTGGCACTGGCTATCTAACCTCGGACTACTCTCACTTAAAAATAAACATGAAAACAATTTTTGAAAGGATTTTGTTCCTGATCTTTTTACTATGAACAGTGTTGATAGCATGAGTGATGCTTCATATTCAACCTCAAAAGCTCATGAAACCCTTGACACAACATTTAATTTGGAAGAAACTAAGGAAAAACCAAACACTTTATTATCTAATTAGAAAGATGATTTTGGTTCAAGCAAAAAAACATAGACTATTAGTTTGATCGAATTTTATATCCCCTTCTTTTATAAAATATCTCGTGGTGACAAGGTAAATTGAATTATAATTAGGAGGAAAAAATGGTATGTCACAATAAGGTCCCCAATCCAAATAATATCTCTAAAAAGGCATCAACATGGATGAAGGATGGTTTATAAATTGTTTGCTGATAATTTCCCTATTATGCTTGGATGTGGTCCAATTTCATGTGTGTTCAATTTTATTCTGCAATTTTTATCTTTATTTTTTCTTTGGTGGTGTTGTCTATTTTGTGACCTTTTACGAAAGATTCGCAGTTTGCTTGATGTAGGTTGTTAGCCAGTTTTTTGGTTTGTTATAAGTTTAATTTTTAGGTGATATAATATTACGTTTTCTTATTATAAGATTTTTACAATATTATGGGAGCCTCTTGAGATCTTCAAACTTTCTTTGTATCATTTTAGAAAATGG
Organism: Torreya grandis; assembly: GCA_037957365.1. NCBI lineage: Eukaryota > Viridiplantae > Streptophyta > Pinopsida > Cupressales > Taxaceae > Torreya > Torreya grandis. The sequence goes on from JARHVA010002721.1 coordinate 1,177,027, forward strand.
TTTTAAAAAATAACTGATTTTGTTATAAGTAAAAGGGAATAAATTTATTTAACCCAAATTTAAGTAAATCTTAATTATTTTAACAGCATTCTTAGTTTAATGGTTTTTACTTTTTCATAGTTATTTTTATTTGATTTGCAAAATGCTTCAAGGTTAAGTAGTGTCAGCAACTCAATATTTAATCGAAAGAAACTAAAGAATGTTTGTTTAAAATATAATTTCGATACTGTTTTAAGGAACTAAGGAGTTTCTGTTAGAATGGTTATTATAAATTTAGCTATATAGTTTTCCCTACGTTACAAGATTACACAAAAAAACATATTAACCATGTTCTTAAATTAAGTAAAGAAATAAATATTAATTATTAGCTGGAGGCTTATACGCGGGAAAAGCCCCCATAATCGTCTCAAACGAGGAAAAAAACCAGAAGATGTCATTTTCCCATTCTAATGCTGATACGTGGTACTGTTTGCTGGCAGGTTGGTCTGTTGTTTCGTGTTAAGTGCAAAAGGGAAATGACATTTATTTGGTTGTATATTCATCGATTGTTCATATGAAATTTATTTAGGAGGCCTACTATATCTGTCTGGCTTTTCTGCCTAAAGAATTAAGATATAAAAAATCAAGGGTGGTTTCACGGTTTTCCTGGATAGTTTTGGGCAACAACAGTTTCTTTGTGTATTTTTGGTGCTTCGTCCATGGTGGACTCTCCAACATTGGTCACGTGCTGTGTTAATTATTGTAGTTAACCCATTAGGATTGTAGTAGCCATGGATGGAAAAGAGCCAGGTGGAAAATCATCCATTGAAAAAAATTCCTTCGAAACAACTTGAGTTGAATTAAACAAAGTCGAGCCATGATTGCATGTGTAGTTCATCTTCAATAACATTAATGTCATCTATGCCAGCCATGCTTGACTATCAGTGCTTTGCCTTTTTCTTAGCAAATATTTTCCTCGTAGATGCTGATGGCTGCACACATCAGAAAAGCAGTGAGTCACGTTGAATGAGTTGGATGCAGTCCTAGGAAGATGAAGGTTGTTTTGGCGATGGTGTAGGTCCAGGTAGAGGTGGTCAATGTTTCTGGGCATGGTGGCTCCAAAAATTTTGCTCATTTCCATCTTTCCTTCGACTCTCCACTCAAAGCAATGCATGAGCTAAGCCAACAAAAGATTGATCATCAAAATGGCCATGTCTCTCCCTGGGAATCCCCTCCTCCCTGCTCTGAACGACACTACATCGATGTAGTCTTTTCCTTTCTCAATATCAACATTTCTGCCCATAAATCTTTCTTGCTTGAAAGCCAATGGAACTTCCTACACACTTGGGTCTGTGTTATTTCGTGGACGAGCTCTGAAAAATCACATGAAATAACACTGAATGCCATTTCTTCATACCAAATCGATCCCTAGTTTCAGCTTCATTTTGATAGTAATTCCCAAATCCATTGTGCATGTACCACATATGGCTTATGTTGGTCGTGACAACTTACCACAAAATATAAATAATAAGCCACCTTGAGGAAATGCAAATAACGCATTTTGAGTGGACTCACGATGGACACGGGGCAATACTATAACACAAGGCTCGAGAGGTTTAAATATTTATTTTATATTTTTTAATTTCAAAATTACTCTAAATATAAATACTTTTATATTTAAGAGGAAAATGTAAATATTAATAATTTATTTAAAAATACTAATAATTTTATAATTAAAAAAAAAGTGTAATTGTTAATAATTTATAATTAGTAGAATTTTTTAAATTAAAAAATCTAAGATAAATATTTAAAACTAAGTTATATATGTATATATATATATATATATATATATATATATATATATATATATATATATATAATTTTTTAAAATTTAAAAATGGACCAGAACAATCAAGATTGTAGATTGTGATCATAGTTTAATTTTTATACATTGTATAATGTAAAGGTCAAAATCGACATCACATTAAGGATTCAAAATGTATGGACTTACAAGTCACAGGGGTACATATTACAAATGCATCCATTATAGAAGATTGTACAGATTTAAAGTAGTAGCTGCATTTAGAAAGGGAAATTCGATTTTAAACTATCTCGTAACCACTAATAAAAAGACAAACTTATTTTGAAAATTTCAATTACAAGGTCCATATTCTATAAAATAAAACCCAAACACTTTATTTTCATTATTTTTTTGTTAATTGTTTTAAGTGTATGATGTGGATACAACTTACTAATTTAGAATTTAAGATATAGGCCTATGGTGTATGATATGTTCAAATACCTTACCATTGATCATCATCATCATCATTAACATGTATGTTTTTGGGGTGTCAATATATTGGCAGCATAGACAAACATAAATTATGATATAGACTTTTGGTCAGGTGGGGTAGATGGTGCTGGTATTCAAGTTACTCATAAAACTTAATTAAAACTTAACTATGCCAAGAAGGCATGCTATGTTTCCAAGATCCTGCCACATGTCCCTCGAGCCTCAGACCCATAAGAGCCAATGACATGGCAATGTCATGGACATCCAAACTTAGCAAATCAATAAAATGGTACACCCAGAGCTCGTGAATAGAGATTTATCACACGGTCTCCACATGGTAACCTACTAATCAACTGAAGGCCCAAAGACAAATTAAAAAATAATTGTAAAAAAGAAAATTAGGAGTTCTCAGGGTTTCCCATAATGCCAATATGAAAGGGTACTTGTCTATAGTCAGGGACAAAACATGAATAGCCACGTGTATAATTAGATTTCCTTAGCCTCATTTTCCTGGGTGTTAGTATGGAATGTCATCTCTCAGCACCTCGGAACCAACCACGAGAGGGTAGGTCTATAGAGCAAAAGTTCCAACATTTTCTAGTTTGTCAGTCCTACTTTATACATTTATTGGTAGTGGAAACTAGTCATGTTTGTACATAAATGCCATTAAAATTTTCTAACCAATTTTATGCTATTAAGATTAAGATTTTTAAGTCTTGTGTAAGGATGGCAGAAAATTGAGGATGATCATTTCTCCTTCAAAACATTGATCTCTTAAATGAAATCCCAAGGAAAATTAGTTTGCAACAAACTCAAACAGTGAAGAATGGATTGATGGAGATTGGTAAATAAATCCTTGGTTGACTCACTAGAATGATGCAAGATGGCATCATCCCATGAGTTTGGGAGTGGGAAAGCCCACTCATGGCAACGAGGATGAGAAGATAGTGCCCTATCAAATGCTACAATTAGATCCTCCAAGAGTGACAACATTCGACTATATTTTCATTACATAAAAAAAATGAAAACGTAACTTGCACCCGATGTGAGAGGTTTTAATGAGATATTAAACATGATATTTTATTGTAGATAGTGGTATAAATACCATAAACCTATAAAAACATGGAAAATTGAAATTTATTTTGAATCAAAACTTACTTCCTTAAATATTCTTAGAATCTTATTGTCATATAACGGAGGATCATTTCTAAGAATAAATTTCATGGTTTATATATTGGCAGATCTGTCTGGGTTTTCTACCTAAAGAACTATTAAAGGATGACTTCTACGTTGGAACAAATCAGTTATATGTATCAATTCGCATAACTCAAACAAGGAAAAAATCGATATCAATAAACATAAAACATAACCCGGAATTAAAAAAATTACTATATTTTTTTAAAACTTGAAAATTTAAATTTTATTTTGAATCCGAACATTCCGTAAATATTCATGGAAATAGAGGGATGGTTTCTAAGAATAAATTTCATGGCTAATGTTTCGGTTAGATTTTTAACAGTGATTTACAACTATCAAAACGTTACCACTTGTTAGTGTTTGGTGCCACCATTAAGTGGTAACCTGGTAGGTGTCATCTAGGGTTAAATGAGTGACACGTCAAGAGTAATATGTTATCATTCCTCCCCCCATTTTTTTCAATTATTATTGCCTTTTGTCTTTCTCATTGTTTTTTATTATTATTTTATTTTTGACCTTTTTTTGGTTGTCTTTAATCTTCTCAATTTTTTAAATTACGATTCATTTTTATTAAACTGTTTTTAATGTTAATATCAACTTAATTTAATTTTGATTATTTAAATTAAATTAAAAAAAATATTAAATTAACTTAATATTGATAAATTTAATTTAATGAAAAAATTATTTTAGTATATAATATTTCTTATAATATATCGTTACATATAAAATAATATATAATATCATATATAAAATATATTAATGTATATATAATATATATTATAATGTAATGTATAAAATATATTAAATTATATATAATATATAATATAATATAATGTTATCATATATATATAATACATTAAAATATATTTTAAGATATAATATGGAACTATTTTAACATATATTTTATAATACAATATAATATAAAAAAATATTTACATACAATATAATATATTAAAATATATAATAGATTTAAAAATAAAATATAATTTAATATCGAATATATTAAAATATATATTACAACATAATATCATATAATATAAAAATATATCTATATAATATATTATAATATTATAATTATTAATATATTATATAATATATTTCTAATATAATATTTATAAATTTTAAATATTTTTCAGATTTTGAGTTAAATTAAATTATATATTGTTAAATACAACCATTCTCAAAAAAATTAGTTAAAATAATATTTCAATGATATGGAGAGAAGACATTTAGGTTTTCATGTTTGTTTTATTAGGGTATTTCATATGAAATCATATACTAAAGGGTACATATTTTACACCAATTACAAAGTGGTTTATGGCTTGCATGGTGGTGCCATCTTCAATTGACGATTTTCTATTTGATTATGGAAAGACTCTACATCTAATATACATTTTATCAAATGAGTTTACGGATTAAATTGCTCTATTTGTTCATCTTGACACTTAAGAAAAAAGATTTTGGGTTGACCATTAGTCCTAGGTGAGAGAGAATGTAGTGCATTAAATTTTTATTGAAATTGGAATATACCTCACAAAAGAAAAAAAAAACACTTAGCAAGCACAATATGATGTGATAATTTCTATATTAGTATCTGCATTATTGAGTTTTAAATTGATTAATATTACTCAAATTTTTGTGATACGGGTGATTTATTATATATTAATAATAGAGTGATGTTTACGTAGAAAAAGATAAAAGTAATCTATCACAATATAACATGTAAAAGGGGAATATATGTCACACATAAAAACAAAACACTTAATGGATATACATGGATGAAAAAGAATCCTACACATGTATCGATTGATCTTATTAGATAAGGTAATCATCCCCAGATGTCTAAAAAAATGGCATGAAATCTAACCATACACAAAGCAGAAGGAGTAACATTCAATAAAGTAAAAATTAACATTGGAGACATTGATCACCAAGAATTAAAATTTATTACCATATCAAGAGTATGTTCAATCAATGACATGTATATCTCTCCTGAATTTACCATTGAATGCTTTGCATGAATGAAAGAAAGTAAATATATAAATATTCAAAAATCAGAGGAAAAGTAGACATAATTACATCCTCCACACCATTCATAATAACTCTAACTTTTTAATTACTGTTATATACATTAAAAAATGAGAGGGAAATATTTGAAACTACTGTTACATACAATGTATTTTATAACTTTAACACTTTCATCATTAGTATATATTATAAATAGTGCTATAATATTAAAATATATATTATATAAATTTTTTATAAAAAGGTAATCAAATAATTTGATAACTAAATTATTAAATTTAAAACCAAAATGATTTACAAGGTAGTGAAGAACAAATATAAATATTTAATTAACAAAACACACAAATTAAAGTACTTTATTATTGTAATAAATCAAATATGAATAATTTTTATTTATTATCCCAATTTTCTTACACTTTGAAAGCAAGTACTAATATAATCTCCCTAGTTAAATTTAATGGATAACATATTATTTAACCCAAAAACTATCAAGAACAAGAAAATTACTAATAGGCCAATATATTGAAACAATACTGATAATTAACTCATATTGATTGATTTTAAATAATTACAAACCCAAACCATACTTAAATAAGCCTCAATTTATAAATTATACTTTACATACAAAATTAAAAATACTAAAATCTAAAAAAATGCCTATTTTTAAAAACTCCTGACATATCCCAACAATCTCTCAAAATATCATAAACACTACAATTAAACTATGAAATAAAATTCAACTAAACTTGATACTTGGTTCTAAAAATATTTAATTTCTAAAACTAGAAAAAACTTTAAAAAAAATTAGATCACAATTTTGAACCCTCAGATGATCACATATGGCCTCCAAAAATATCAAAAACATTACCAAGCCAATAGAATGTATTATAACAACAACAAAATTTTTGATACAATACTTTTGGCATGTGGAAGGGCTCAAATAGAGATATGGGTCAAAATTTATGGCCTTCAGAAGGTTGGCCTTTTTTTAATCATTCTCCTCTGGTTGAAAACAACTCAGCTCCTATGAGTTGCCCTGATTATATTGCCGACATTTTTCCTTGTCAATATTCTTCATCTCTATTTCAATAATCTAAGTTTTGTCTTCTTTCTGAAATATTTTTCACTGCACCAAATACCTATTATAATTATCTTGCCTTGTGATCATTGTCTTCATATCCAAAACTTGCACTACTTTTTCTTTATTCTTTTTTGGAACTTGCTGTTATGAATTTACTTCTTTAGCTTCATCATCTTCACCATCTTATCAATAGAATTCATATAAATATGAAACATTAAACTCTGAAGATATATCAAAATTCTATGATAAACTTACCTCATAGGCATTATCATTGATTTCCTTCACAATTCTACATGGTCTGATTTTTTTGTACTTGAACTTATTGTATGTGCTTTTTGGAAATATTTCTTTCCTCAAGTAAACTATTTCCAACACTCCTTCAAATAACTTAGATCTTCTTTTGACATCTTCTACTACTTTATATTTCTCATTAATTTCTTGTAACTTTCTTTTTACTTCTTCATGCAACTATTCCATATGTTCTACAAACATTTTTACAACATCACTAATTCAATATAAAATTGGAAATTGTACCAAATATAAAATATCCATAGGATTTCATCCATAAAATTTTTGAAAAGGTGAATTTCCTATTGATCTATTCATTAAACTATTATATGCAAACTCAGTTTATGGTAAAGCCAAGTCTTATTGTTTGGGGTTCCTTCCCACTATGCAACCCAATAAATTTCTCAAGCTTTTATTCACAACTTCTATATGTCCATCTATTTATGGGTGATATGTACTACTTAATTGTAGCTTAATACCCATATTTTTCCATAAATTACTCTAAAAATGACTTTAAATTTTCATGTCCCAATTTAGAATAATAGTTTTTGCAACACCATGAAATCTCACAATATCCATAAAAAATAATTCTACAACTCTAGTGGTATCATTGGTTTTCTTAAATGCAATGAAATGAATGATTTTATAAAATATATCTACAACCAAAAAAATTGAATCATTTTCTCTTTGTGTATTTGACAATCCCAACACAAAATCCATACTAAAATCTATCCATGGCCCTCTTTGAATTGATAATGGCATGTAAAATCTAGTATTTTGTGCATGTCCTTTAGCCACCTAACATATTCTACACTTTGAAACTACCTTGTCACATATTTATTCATATTTGGCCAAAAATATTTTTCCTCCACCAAAGTTATTGTCTTCATCTTACCAAAATGTCCAGCCAGACCACCACTATGTAATTATCATATTATATTGTCTCGTAGAAACCCAACTAGAATGCATAATTTTTTCCATTTGAAGAGATAACCCTCTTGTATAAGATAATCATAATGAATACCATCTATCCACCTATTAATATATTCCTACATTGCTCAAATACCTTGCCAAAATATGGATCAATATCATATAATTATTTGATAGCTTCAAAACCAACTACTTAACTCACCATAGTAGTTAATAATAATACCCTCCTGCTCAATGCATCAACTACATGATTATATTTTTTTGATTTATGTTTCAACAAAAAAATATACCCTTACAAGAAACAAACCCACTTTACATGCCTAATATTCAACTTCTTTTATGTATTCACATAATTCAAATCCTCATGATCTGTAAATAAGATAAACTCCTTAGGCACCGGGTAATGCCTCTAATGTTTTAAAAATTGTACAATTTTGTAAATTTAAACATCATAATAGGAAGACATTGTTCTTACCTCATTCAAATTCTCACTAAAATATGTTATTGTTTTTTATTCTTGACTTAGCACAATACCAATTCTCACAAATGAAGCATCACAATGAACCTCAAAGACTTTGTTAAAATTTGGTAATGCTAAAATTGGCCTTTTTGTAATATTTTATTTAAAAATTTAAAGCTTTTTGTGGCTGGTTTAGTCCATGTAAATTCATTTTCTTTCATGTAATATGTTATTAGTGCCACAATGCTACTAAATTTTTTTAATAAATTTTCTATAAAAAGTTGTTAAACCATGAAAAATTCTTACCTCTGTAATGCTTCTTGGAATATGTCACTCCACAATTACCATTATCTTTTTGTCATACATTTTCAAAACATTTATTGAAACTACAAATCCCAAAAATACCAAACTATTCTGTTTAAACTTACACTTCTTCAAATCTACATACAGCTTCTCCTTTCATAACAAATTCATTACCATTCTCAAAATTTTTAAGCGTTATTGTTTAGTATTATTGAATATTGAAATATCATCAAAATAAATAACCCCAAACTTACAAATATATTCTAATATCACTATATTCATTCCGCTCATAAATTTTTTGGGTGCATTAGATAATCCAAAGGGCATCACCATCCACTCATTTAAGCCATCTCTAGCCTTGAATGTAGTTTTCCACTCATCTCTTTCATGAATTCAAATATGATATTAACCACTCCTTAGATAAATATTGGTGAAATATTTTGCTCTTGTAAGCATGCCCATTATATCATCTAAATGAGGTATAAAAAACATATACTTTATTATAATTTTATTAATTTCTCTACTATCCAGACACATTCTCCACCATCCATATTTCTTTGGATTTAACAATGTTGGTGTTGCACATAGACTCATACTCTCCCTTATCACCTTATTTATTAGCAATTCAATAACATGTTTATTTTATTTTATATGTTATATTGGACTCATCCTATAAGCTACTTGATTGGGTAGTGTTGATCCTAGAATAAAATCAATGTGATGTTGTATATCTTTCCTTGATGTAGACCATCTAATAACTCATCAGACATACCATCTACATATTATTTTAACAATTTTGTTGTTTCTGTTGGTATTGGAACGATTTGTATCTCTTCATTCTTTGTTACTAATGCATAACATCAACCTACTACATTCATATCTTGGATAAATTATTTAGTAGAGAGCTTGCTTTCTATCTTTTATTCCTCTTTAAGAGGTTACAAAACTACCTTTGTACCACCTTCACAAAAGTGTATGTGTTCCTTGTTCCATCATGAATTACTTTCTTGTCAAATTACCACAGTCTCTACAATAGCAAATGACATGCATCCATTGGAAAAACATCACACATCTCATTATTATAAGTTTTTCTTATAGAAAACTTGATTAAGCACCTTTTATCTACTATAACTTCATTTCCTTTCTTAAAACATGAATCCGATAAGAATTAGGATGTTTTTCACACTACAAATTTAGTTTCACCATCAATTTTTTAGAAACCATATTTTCACAACTACCACCATCTATAATTAGTTTACATACCTTTCCATTTGAAGTACATATTATTAAAAATATATTTTATCATATCCATGCATCACCACCTTATTTATTTTTCACTTTTTACTTCCTTAGAGCGATCATGGTTCTTTTCATCATGAGATTCTCTCCTATATTTGTAGGTGCATCTTTAGTATTCTACTTTTTTATTTCAGCCTCAACTAGATTTACTCTTGGGTGATCTTCTCACCTCATTTATTGATCTTGATATTGTGGACACTCAAATTCTCTATGCCCTTCTTCTCCACATATATAAAAAATATAATATTTACACTAATTTGAAAACCATCCTCTAGCATCGTCATAACCCCATCCTCTATGAAATCCTCTTCATCTTTGTTGTTATTGAAACCCTTACTTATTATCATCTTGCATTTTTTCACCTTGTGATGATTCACCTTTATTAGAATTAAAAATACCTTTGGTGGTACTAAACTGACATCATCCCCTTATTGGAGAGAATCTATCTCTTTTGAGACCTGTAGATATCCTTCTAAAACTTTGTCTAATTAGATTTTCTTCTACCTTCAAAGCTAATTGATAAGATTACTCTATGTTAAGTATTGTAAGCATGATTAATTCAGCTTTAATAGAAAATATCAAGCCATCTACATACCTTTCATCCATCTACTCTTTTATTTCATCATGCTCCACTTATATGGAAAGATTATAAAATTCATCTGTATACTCTTTTATGTTGTGATCTTTTTGCCTCAAATTCTAAAATATTCTATTTAAGGTTTGTGCATAATCCATAGAAATAAATTTCTCTCTCAGTTTCTTTTTCATATTTTTATATGAATTAATCTTCTCTTTACCTTTTCTTTATCTCTCTTTCTGCAGGTGATCCCACCAAATCATTGCATGACCTTTCAATTTTTTGCATGCAAATTTTACCTTCTTGTATTCTCTCATAGTCTTCCACTCGAAGGACTTATCCATGCCATTCATCCAATATATCAATTCCTATGGTGTTAAACTACCTCCATAATATGAAACATCAACCTCGATTGCTTCATTTCTTCCTTCTAAATCCCAAACCATCCTCTCTTCTATCGATGGTGGTTTCTCTTGTTGTTCTTCTTGCTGATTTTTTTCATCATGATTTATGTCATCCTCATCACCATCTTGTTTCCTTTCTTGATTGGTAATAATCTATATTAACTATTGAACTTACCTTTTTTACTCTTTTATAGTCCAGTTCATCTGTGCCATACGTCCTTGTCCTCTCACCATTCTTCTCTCCTCCAAAATTCAAACTTATTGGTGCATTTATTTACTTTATTACATTTACTTATATTTATTATTTAGATTAGTGCACTAATTAATTATTTTAATTAATTTATTATGCTTATTAATAATTTGTACCAGATGAGATAAAATTTCTTAGCTAGTAGTTAATTTAGACACTTATCTTGTTATAGTGGAGTTACACTCCACTATTTAGAGTAAGATAGCATAATATTGCTTAACTAGCAGTCAACTTGTGTTGATCATTTACATAAGTTAGACACCTATCTTGTTAATGTGGATTTACACTCCATTATTGATGTAGTCAGATATCAATTAAACTACACGTGTTATGTGAGTTATTTGATCTTTACCTTTCATGCCTTACTTTATATAAGTAATAGTTATTTGTATATTTTACATCAGATTCATATTAAATTATTAGAGTAATTCATCATATTTGAGTTATTTATTTATTTTAGTTATTGTCTTAAATATACAATTATTATTTATTACTATTACTATTTTATTTCTTATTCATGCTTTCTATTAGATTCATTAGATCCTGTAGCTAATTCTAACATGGTACCAGAGCTATCTTGAATCTATAGATTGCTAAATAAATAAATAAATAAATAAATACTCTAAATATAAGGTCAATATTTTGATTTTGTATATAGGGATAAATTAGAGATTTGTGGAGAATTTTTGAGATCACCATTGAGTTTAGAGTGCATAAGATAGTTAAAATTGTTTACAATTTTGTCTAAATTGGGCACATGAGGAAAAATTAGCAAGGATTTATCAAAAATCACCACATTCAAATATAATAGGTACCTAAAAATAGAAGTGTTTCAAAGAAAAATAAACCGTATGATTACATTCAGAAGGTATCAGAACTTGCATATCCATATTAAATTTGTCCAACTTGGACACAGTCCCCTGAAAGACAATTTGTTTTGCTCCCAGGTATGGACCGTACAAATTATGCTAAGCAAAAAATATTTCTAAGCAAGCCTAACAAATCAATAGATATATTTAAAAGGAAAACATCATGAGCCATCCATTTGAACACTAGGAGGCATTTTTGAGTGTTTTTTTTTGAAATAGATTAAAATTTTATGCTCTTCACTGCTGTACATTTTTAGTTTTTTTTTTTTTTTTTTAGTTTTGTCTATATTTTTCTAAAATTAAAGTTTTTTTTATAGAATCTCATGCCTATCCTCATTTTTGTAACTTTATAAGATCATAATTTTCACATACGACCTCGTATTGAGGTCTTATTTTTTTGAAAGTTAATATTTTTTAAACAATGCATTAGGGAAAAAAGATTTGTAATAAGGTGCATATTTTTTGTACTTTTATAATAGAGAGCCTAATTGAGATTTTATAAATTGAAAAAAATAAAATCCAGCCTTGTAATTACACTTAATTATAAAGTGCCAACAAATACTTTCTATGTAGAAAAACACTATGTAATTCAAGGGGGTTTTATGGTGTGTTCTATACTTTGATTTCTACTTTGTGATGGTTTATTTCCAAATGCATCATGGACAATCCTAATTTCCCACTATTAATAACATATAACTATAACACATGAAAACAAAATACTTGAAATTTTTTAATAATGCTAGGTTATATGCCTTATAAAAAAAATCTTCTTACTCCACCCACTGATGCAAAAGAGTTACAATACTTTCTCTTTGAAACTTCTAAGGTAATTAGATGCATTCAATCTTACATGTATTTAGATTTAAACTTTCATATTGAAAAATTTACAACTCCCAAAGAGGATTGGGATAAATTAGCATCATTGTTTAGAAAAATAGATGAGGTTTATGGTTAATAAATTGACAAAAAAACTCATTCATTTGGATCCTGAAAATTAAGCTACAATATAAGATTATATCGCTAAAGCCATAGATATTAGAGCACAAATTTTTAAATGTAAAATTGATAAAACTGATATTCAATTGATTTTTAGTGCCTTAGATAGATTAGGTCCTGAATAGTCATCCTTTGTCTCTAGCTTTTAGACTCATAGGCTCACATTAGACACATCATATCAAATACCCACCTTTGAGGTGTTATCTAAGATTCTAATGGATGAAGAAGAAAATTTAATAGCTATATGTCTAATCAAGTCATCAAAATCTCAAGCTCTGATTGCAAGTCAACCTTAACACAAGCAAGTTTCAACATCAACATCAAATATAGGTTCAAGTAAAAAGAAGCATTATAAGTCATAGACAGATATCTTCCTCACAAGGAGATTATAAATTCACTAATAAGAAAGGGGATTCACAAAAAAGGACTGGCACTCTTTGCCCTTGTTACAAAAAGTGGTTTCATAGTGGACAAGATTGCTAGAAGAAAGATATTGATGAAATTAAGGGTCTTCTAAAAAAGAATAACATCAATAAATCACATTCAAAGGATTCTTCCACTCCTTTAAATTTAAGGAAAGGAAAAGCTACGACACTAGTTGCACTAGTAAATTCTCTCAAGTCATGGGTAATTGACTTACGTGTTTTTCACCATATGGGTTATGATCAATTTTTTTTTTTTGGATTATAACCAAGTTTATTGCTTCATATTCTCATAGGTGATGACTCTAAGGTAGATGTCATAGAAAAATGTATAGTTGATGTTGATAGTGGTGTATTTAAGGATGCCCTATATGTGTTAGATTTATCAACTAACCTTCTCTCTATCTACCAAATCACTCACTTTGATACTAGTAGAAAAGTTGAGTTCTCACATGATTCTGTATCAATCCAAAAATTAGAGGATAATGCCTTAGTTATAGTGGGTAAAGTTGACAATAATACTAAGCTTTATTTAATTTCTCACTTTGTCCCTCAGTCTTCCTCTACAACTTTTGTCTCACACACTGATTCAATGAGCAAGCTGTGTCATGAGTAGTTTGGTCATCCGAACTATTTATATTTACAGCATTTTAGTCAGAATGAAATGGTTATAGGACTTCCATAGATTCAGTTTTTAGGGGGTGTATATCATGGTTGTGCCTTAAGAAAACATCTAGAGGATAAGTTTGATAACTGGAAGGCTTGGAGGGCTACACAAGTCCTTGAACTTGTTCATAGTGATTTAGAGGGTCCATTACCTACTTTTTCTTTTAGTAAAACCCACTATGTTCTAACATTTATTGATGGCTATTCAAGATATACTTGGGTTTATTTTGTAAAACTCAAGAGTGAAGTATTTGATAGATTTATAGAGTTCAAAGCTCTGGCATAGAAATAATCTAGAAATTATGTCAAGATCCTCCACACAGATAATAGGAGAGAATATGTGAATAACAAATTAGAATAATTTTGTGCTCTTAAAGGAATTGATCTTCAACATTCAGTTGTATACACACCTCAGTAGAATGGTATAGTACATAGGAAGAACAAATTCTTAAAAGAGATGGCAAGTTATATAATTCATGTAAAATCATTAGTACCTGAGTATTGGGTGGAAATTATTAATTGTGTTACATCTATACAGAATAAAGTTCCTCATAAAGCCTTAAAGGGGATAACATCTCTTAAATTTTGGTGAAATAGGAACCTAGATGTGCAACATTTTAGAATCTTTGATAGTCTAGTATTGGCTCACATACCTTAAGACAAGCATTGGGATTTAGAAAAACAAATCTAAACTTGTATATTTGTAGGATAACATGAGTTTATTATAGTGATAAGTATTTATTTTAAAGAAAGTCCTTCAGACTTATCTTCTAACATTTCTCATTCTTATTCCTTAAAAGAATCAGATAGCAGTGACAATGATACTCATGTTTCATCTACTAATAGGGATGATGAGGTAATACCTCCCCAATAGAGTTTAGTAGGTCATGTTTCTCCTCCTCCTCCTCCTCCTCCTCCTCCTCCACTAGATCCTCACCCATTGATGCTTTATGGGATAGAAAAACATTGGCAGATGTAAACCCTCTTGTTAGGGATCCACTAGATAATAGGAGAACATGGTCACAACATGACTTTCTACATTCTTACATTACCACAATTTTTGATCCACGATCTTTTCAGCAAGCTACAAGGATAGTTGAGTGGGATTCAACGATGAATGAAGAGTATGACTCATTGATTAGGAACAACACTAAGTATCTTTTTCCTCTTCTTAAGAGAAAATAATTAGTATGATGTAGATAGATATATCAGACTAAGTTTTTAACAGATAGAAATATTGATGAGTATAAAGCACACTTATTGGCCAAAGGTTTTTTTCCAAATAGAAGACATTGAATATAAAGAGACCTTTGTGCCTGTTTCTAAGATGAATTCTATTTGTTTGATAGTAACCATTGGTGCAGCTCATGGTTGAATTGTACATGATATAGATGTGAAGAGTCCATTTCTTCATGGGGATATTCATGAAGAGATATGTATAGAGCAGCCATAGGGGTTTGTTTAAAATTATTCATTGGTGTGTCACTTGTAGAAGTCTCTTTATGGTCTAAAATAAGTGTCCAGTGCTTGGTGATCCAAGATAAACATATTTATTCTCTTAGTTGGGTTCTCAAGATGTCACTCAGATCAGAATGTCTACATTCTATGGTAGGAGGATTCACTATTATAATTGGTGATCTATGTTGATGATCTAATTATTACAAAGAGCACATCATCTATCATCAACAATGTTAAGACTACACTTCATGAAAAGTTTTTTATGGTAGACATGGGCCTATTGTAGTATTCTATCAAAATTAAGATAGCACAGTTTTATTTTATGATTATACTTTCACAACCCACGTATGCTATGGATTTGTTAGCTTAGTTTCACATGGCTGATTGTAGGTCTGCATTGAATCCTTTATTATTTGGATTTAGACTTGAAGTTAATTATTTCACTCCCTTGATTGATGCCACATTATATCATAAGTTTGTAGGCAGCCTCATCTATCTGACTCATATATGATTCAACATTTCATATGTAGTTAGCATGGTTTCACGCCTTATGCAGACAACACATGTGATTTATTAGAGAGCTACCAAGTGTATTTTGAGCTACATTCAGGGAACTCTCAGATATAGGATTCACTATACAATAGTTACGGGTTGAAATTTGGTGGGATAAAAATATTCTGATTGGGTTGGTTATTATGATGAACATAAATCCACTTCTGGTTACAATTTTCACTTTGAATCTAGCCTTATTTATTGGTAGAGTAAAATGTTGCATGCTATTTGTCTTTCATCTATAGAGGCTAAGTATTGTGGTGCTATTAATGCCACTACTTAGGCTATTTGGCATCAAAATATTCTCACTAAGCTTGGTGTTCTATTTTGGAAGTTATTATTAATCTACTATGGCAACCATAGCATTATTTAGATCTTGAAAAATATTGTTCATCATCAAAAAACCAAATATATAGAGATCCATATGCACTTTATCAGGGAGCTGATTCAGGTAGAGATCATTGATCTTCAATATTGTCCTATGGAAGAGCAGATTGTAGATATTATTTTTAGTAAACCTTTCACTGAAAGTAAGTATCTTCACTTGTGATCTATTTTGAGGTGCAGGACATCAGTTCTTTAAGAGACATCAGTTCTTTAAGGGTGGTCTCCTAGACCTTCATATAGAAGAGGACATTTTTTCTTTTGTGTTTTCCATTTTCCTCATCTATTTGTATAGAGTACCTAATATGGATACATATTATTGGGACTCTTATCTGCATATCCCTACTTAAACTTTGCTTATGGGAGGGTGTTGGAGCATTTATTTATTTTGTTGCATTTAATTTTATTTTTTGTTTAGATTGGTGCACTAATTACTTATTATAATTAATATATTATGTTTATTAATAATTTTTACAAGATAGGATAAGCTTACTTATCTAATAGCTAATTTAGACAACTATCTTGTTACATTGGAGTTTCACTCCACTATTCAAGGTAAGATAGGATAAGATTGTTTAACTAGTAGTCAACTTGTGTTGATCATTTACATATGTTAGACACCTATCTTGTTAGTGTGGAGTTTCACTCCACTATTCATGTGGTTAGATATCAATTGAACTACACATGTGTGAGTTTTTAAATCTTTATCTTTCATGCCTTACTCTATTTAAGCAATAGCTATTTGTATATTATACATCAGATTAATATTGAATTATCAGAGTAATTCATAATATTTGAGATATTCATTTTAGTTATGGTCTCTGATATACATTTATTATTTATTACTATGACTATTTTATCTCTTGTTCATGCTTTATATTAGATTCATTAGATCTTGTAGCTAGTTCTAACTGAACTTGCTCTGATACCAGATAAAGAACCTAAAAACTATCAAGAACAAAAATATTAACGATAGGCCAAGATCTTGAAATAATAATCAAAATTGATTCATTTTAAATAATTACAAACCCAAACCATACTTAAATAAGCCTTAACTTATAAATTAGAGTTTTCATGAAAATTTTGAAAAAAAAACAAAAATCTAAAAAAAAAACTTATTTTTAAAAACTTCCAAAATATCTCAAATTATTCTAAACACTATAATTAGAGTATGGCACGAAATTCAACTAAATTTGATATCCGGTTCTAAAAATATACAATTTCTAAAAATAGAAAAACCTTGAAAAAATAATTAAATCACAATTTTAGACCCTTAGTGGAATACGTGTGGCCTCTAAAAATATTACTACATTGGTAGAATACCCTAGGACAACAACCTTTTTGATACAATCAATTTGATATGTAAAATATATCAAACGAAACTGTGAATCAAAAGTTATGACCCCCAGAAAGTTGACCTATTTTTTCTGCATCACATATTAAATCTTATTTAATTTTGAAATAGAAATTTATTATTTTCTCAAATTAATTTGCTTAAGTTACTTAATTTTAAATAATAACACATAAAAATTTAAATGTACTCAAAATAAACTAATAACTCGTCCCCATTCTATGTTTTTCCCAACCTATAAGGATGCCTTATATATCATATCAATATCATGAGTATTGAAAACATCTCAATATTAAATATTATTTAGCAGTATTAGATGCATATATTCCTTAACTTTCACAAGACCATTGACAATATTTAAACATTTTAATAACCAAAATTAGTAATTTTGATTGATTCTTCATAAAGACTTAATAATCCTTTAAAAAAAGGACTATTGTCATAGAAATGCAATCAGTATAAATATAAGAAGAAAGAAGAGATATAAGAAAATAATAATTTGTGTTACGCCTTCTTATCTTAACGAAATAATTCATGGTTAGGTATATGCATAGACAAGAATGATAAGGTTATAAGGGTTGGTAGGCCCAAGTGTAAAAACCTGGTGTATACATACCATTTTTTCGAAAGGAAAAACATCATAGTCTTATATTAATTATATTATACAATTATTTGCCTCTTTTATATACTCATTTTAAGAGGTGAAAATTAGCTAAAAAGTTCTATGATTTGTAAGTTAAACCTCCCTGTTTAAAAAATGTAATTACAATAAAATAATATATGTCATACCAAAGCTCTCCGTTAATAGCTAAATTTAAATGAAAATATATAATATGTAAGTGTTAAAAGTTTTATAATTAATTTTCAAAATTTTATACTTTTGTAAAGTTTGATACAATAAATTCAATTAAACAATATTTTCTAATTATTTTGTTAAAAAATCTAACATAATTTTGATACAATTATATTTTCTATCAACAAAATAATCCATATGAAAAACTAAAAAAAATAATAGTATGAAAATTAAAAACCTATCATACTACCTATAAATCTTCTAAAATGATTTAACTACCTTAAAAGACCAAACGCTTAGATTGTCAGAAAAATCAATCATATTAGCTGTAAATAATAAATCTTATCTTGAGTAATTTGTGATTTTATACGTAAAAATATAATTATACATCAAATTACCATATCGAACTCAGTATTCAAATGTAAATGATAATTTATTTGTTACTCCGATTTTTTGAGATCCAGAATGAGACAAATATCTGTAAAGAAATGAAATTGACTCCAAAAACATAAAAAAATGTACTTAAAAATTTCGTGGAAAAATAATGTAGTTGAAAATTTCGTGAAATTTTTCCACCCGGTGAAAAACATCCACACAAACTAAAAGTCGATGACCTGGCGAATGACAAGAGACGACACTTTAAGGTCGTCGGTCTAGGCGAGAGCGCAGAGATGTTTTTATTCCCCTTTCACCACTACCACCGCTTCCTTCAAATTCTATTGTTAAGGTGGGCGAATATGTGTCCTTTTCATCCATCTTATAACCCTGTAAATTTTCCATTGCAGCCGCCGCAGAGCTCGCGCACGCGAAGTCCACAAAGCATAGAACGGCACTATCTCTATCTCTGTCTTTATCTCCTTCAGTAAGTTTGGGTCCCTTGTTCACAAGCCTCATTCCCTTGTATCCTCGCAAAGCCCTAAATATGTGAGCCACCTCCCTTTCAGTACAGTCTGTGGGCAAGCCGTTCACAAACAGGGTATTTGACGCACCCACAGGAAGACGAAGAGATGGTCGAACTTCCTGGCTATCGGTGAATCTGCCGCGTCCATATCCATGTCCATCGATAGCAGAAAGAGGACTGGAATATGCGTATGATGGAGCCCCATTTCCGTAACCATTTTCATTCTCACTATAATGATTATGATAAGAAGGATGTATTTCAGTTGATGATAACCGTGCGCGAGATGCATAATCACAACTTCTGATATTCCGAGGTTGCGATTGAGATACATAATAATCGTCATATCCGTATTCATTGCGAGGGCGCTTGGCCGAAGGATGAAGAGGTGCAATACAACCCTCGATCTCACCTGCACTAAATCTCCTCATATTTTACAACTTCATTAGAAAACGATTGCAGCTGTTATACGTGTGGATGCTCAACACAAATTACTCTGCTTGTAGTAATTCGACGGAAAATTAAACGCTTCCTATTCTGTTCTACGCCTGCAATTGAAACAGGTTTCAGCTTTAAAAAACTTGAGAAATGGTTGTCGATAGCAATTGTTATTTTGAAAACTGTCATAGTAGGACTAATTTATATACCAATAACTATGCAACCGAATAACCTCGAGTCTTTCAGTTGAAAACAGCCGACCCCACGGTGGGGGTTTCATGTTTATATGCGAAGCAGTTACACTTTTGAATTTTTTCTAATTAAGCATCTTCTGACTCTCGCCATAATTAGGTTTTGTGGGTTTTATATTTTGAATGGAGGAACAGTTTGTTGGTCACATTCGGTGTGCCATCACATCCTCCAATATTATATTTAATTATAGAAGGTTATTATTTTTAGTGTAAAGTAATGTATGGTTCATTTGGTATTGGTAATTTGTAGAGGTAATTTTAGTTATGAGTTCAATTTTTTATTTATCTTACGGTATGGTGTGAGGATTCAATTATTATCACCCAAAAGTTATCGAGGGTTTACCATATGTTAGAACAATCAGCTTCAAATATAAGATCGAAATAAAATTAATTTTTTGATTCTACAAGTATTATAAATATAAATTTAAAATGTGTTGAGATGAACAACAATAATAGTATTTTGGATTTAATTGTGTTAAATTTTATTATACTTCAATGTTTCAGATCGACATGTGTGATGTTTCATCAGAAGAAAAAATTACAAATATATTGTGAAAACATTAAATCTTTGATATATTGAGATGTTTAAAATTTGAGGTATTTATCTTGGATTTGTTACATATTTTTATTTATAAGATGGTTCGACATTGATTAACAATATTATCAATTTCTCTACAAATTTCTTAATTAGTGATAGAATGTTCAACTTAGTTCCACCATTATATTTTCCTTGCAAAAGTCTTTACAAAAAAAAAAGTAATCTAAAATTTATTGTATACTCAAAATATCATAACTTTTTTGATCACATCTCCAAACAATAAGAAAATTTATTTTATAACCATCAAATTAATTAATATTTTGACATCTCACACTATCACCGTACTCGTAAATGTCATTATAAATAACAACTATCTTCATAATAGTTAATTTATAAACATCACTGTAATTTATATGTTAATAAAAATTATATTTAATAAATTAACAAATACATTTAACTCTAATTAAGAAACAATCATTTAAAATTCAATATAAGATAACATAATTGGAGTGTTTTTGGGAGACATTTCAATGAGAACTACATTGTATATCAATAGTGTAATAATAGAATATGTATGATAGTATTTAATTATTAAAAAAATTAGTATATAATGATATTATTATTTAGTTTGGATAGGACTATCAGACAATATTCAAGTTCTTAGGTAGTTAAGTGAGAGGAGGTAGCCTTGTGGTGTGTTCAACTTCAACGTAGAACTTTTATGGAATCAATAAGATACAAAGAACAACATTCTTATACACAATTCCCAAAATAAACATTGAATCCTCTCAATCCAACTCCATGAAAACCATCCATATCTTTAGACAAAGAACATTTGAAATTAGTTATGGCAAACAAAAGATTTTATTTAAGTAATCTATCAGTTTGGTAAGATCTAGAAAAATCTCCTAGATCTCAATGTGTAGATCTCTAAGTTGTGGAAGCCTCTCCTAAAAGCTAAGTTAGATTGATATCCTAGTGCAAATGGATTCTATATAGCTATCTTTTTGTCTTATTTTAGATAAATATCTAATTCTAAACAAATAGTGGAGTTGGGATCAACATCAGATATTAATGAAACCTTCGTATCAAATTTTTAACTAACTCAATGAATCTTTATCCATCAAACCCATTTATATCCACCTATCTCATATTCCCCTTCATTTTTGGACTAATCCTTTCCTTAAGGAAACATTTAACTCACTAGATAACTTCCAATACATTGATAATGTCATTGATACATTCTCTCATACCACATTTATTATAATCCTGGTAGTCATCGATAGTTTCATGGATCTTTCATCCTCTATCACCCTATTTTTTGTGGATCATGTGTGGACTAAACCCATAGACTATGAATGTTTATGTTTTCAATGTTGTAGGTAATTTAACATTAGGCACTTAACCTTTGAGTGTAGAAACCATGAGAAAATAAATGTATCAACATTGTGGAAGAATTATTTGTTTGGTATGTTGACAGTGTTTAGACTTGATTATTCTGATAGTGACTGAAAAGAGGAAGTTCCACCTTTAAGTGAGGATAAGGAACTTCAAGCCCCAAGTGTAGAACTCAAGGACCTTAGTTACCAAATTATTACAGCTTAAAGAAACACATGCATAGGTTCTTTAGAATAAGCTAAGGTTATGATTGTTTCAACATCAAATGTTATTGTAGACACAATAAACACTAAGAGGGAGGTTACACACCTCTAAATAATTCATCTCTAGTGATGTGACACTAAAGATTGAAATCCCTAATTTCAGGGTAGAATCAAAAGAACATTCAAAATAAAAATATGAGATATTTAATTTTATTAAAATATCTATAATATTCTTCCTAGAGTTTTCTAAAGACAAGGGGAAGTGGAGTGAAGTTAAAATAAAAAATAAAAAAAGGCAAAATAATTACAGTCCAACTTGTCCTATAATATGACCATTCTCATAGGAGGACCTTCATCATGCAGAGGATGTGCAAATTTTTTGTTGATGCTCGATACACTTTGTGTGGTTATTTTAGTAGCCTATTTGATGTTTAGTTGTTTTTTATTCTTTTAAATTGTTGGTAAAGGTGTTTCATGTACAATTTAAGATATTATATTTCTCTCTATTTCTACAAGGTTATGTGACCTTTTAAAATATATATATTCACTCTATCAAATAAAAAAATAATACTATTGATCAATATTTATTAAAATAAAAAGATTTAAAACTATTAAATTATTATTTATAGATATATTAAAAATTAATTTAATATATATTAAAAATATGCTAGATTTTTTAATTGACAATATTTTAAAAGTGTAGTAAAGAGACATGACAAGATTGAGAGCATTTGAAACTTGTTATTAAAAATTTTTGTGGAAGAGATAATAAAATCATTAATCATTGTGTCATATAATAAATTTGAGATAAATGATTGAAAATTAATATCATTTTTTTTTTCAAATACATTTTTTAAATTTAATAATGCACTTTCATTAAGATAACAAAATATAGTATATATTTAATCATATAAAAAGATAGGTGGAAAATCCACACCCTAAAATAATCAAATTGAGATAAGAAAAGGCCTTGGGCTGATCATAGTTCATAAAAGGCCATCACTCAGCCAACCAAACTATAGTTAAACTAACTCAAGTGCACATCAATCTTAAAAGAGAAAGATAAATTTAAAATAAAAAATGAGTTCATTAAGTAGTAACAATGAACATGTTATAAGGTAGAGGTAGAGGATCCAAAGGGTCCCCACCACCCCTGAGTTTAGAGATCTTCATCAACAAGGATGGCATCCCAGCCATCAGTCTATTAGTTAATTTAATATTCATTTTTTTGATGATAATCCTACCATGAAGGACAAATGGCCTATTGTAGCCACATGAACTTAACCTATATAGGGAACCTCTAATCCCCTGCCCAAACCACCACTATCTTTGTTTCACATCCTAGATATTTGAGGAGAATATTACCAATGAGAGTGAGGAATTATGTTACTACAAATTTAAGATAATCAACTATGAGATCGGTAGAGTCATCTCCCATGCCCACTACCGTGAGGGGGGAATGGTGAGTAGGGGGATTAGGAGGCTCATAACTAACCACACATGGAGCATTCCCCTAATGGTATGGTAGGATATACAAGTGGTGGACATTAACGTAGACCTTATCTATTTGACTCTAACTTGAAGGGTAACATTAGTAATTATAACAACATTACTAGTTATAGAAAAGTCTTTATATATATATTCATCATGAAAATATGCGTTTTTATAAATTTCTAGATCTAGAAACAAATATCAATACAATAATCTATTATATCTTGAAAGTAGAGGGTTCATTTCCCCATGATATCCATCATCCATGTGAACATTTTAGGCTTGAAAGGTCTGAAAAGGGTATAAATCTATCTCTTAGTAGATTAGGCATGATGAAAAAACTAAAAGAGATAATTAGAATGTTTTTTGTAGTGACAAGATGGAAAATGGGATCCAAAACCCCCATGTTTTTAAGACATTTAAGCATAGGTATTACTTGGTATAGAATACACCAAATTAAATGGGATTCTTTGGTATCAATACAAGACTCCCAAACATTATCAAAACTTAAGGACCAAACTCGATGGAGATATTCGAGAGACCACTGATGATTGAATGATTTAACATCAATAAGATACAGGTCCAAAATATTATAACCCATCTTATGGTAGTAGTGACAAAAGGTGTAGTTGTAGGCCAGGACTAGTCCTTCCACCATGGTCTAAGAGAGGAATTTTTAACATTGTGTAAATACTCTTCAGGTATGAAATTCTATGTTTCAAAAATGAATTATACATCTTCTTTATTAACATTAAATTATATTTAAGCATGTTCTAAGAAATCCAGTCCTGAGTGACCTTATAAAATAGGTCTCCAATCATATGAATACCTTTTTTAAATAGTCACAAGCTTTTGACCCAAAGGACCATGGCAAAAGGGAGATTGAAAAAGGTCAATTTGGGAGACCACCATAGGGATTGAAAATTAATAAAAGTACCATTTATAAACCTTTACCCCATGAAAATAAGGTTAGGTTTGTGTTTTTCCCAATAATTTCATTTACTTTGCATGAGAAAAGTACCCCTATATTAACCGAAATAGAAGTATTGAGAACATTGTTAAAACATATCCCTTTCCACATATTTATGCCCATCAAGCAACCTTGAGAGATGTAGTTCCTTAATGATATATTGCATGCCTCAAAAGACTTGGTGAAACCCATAATTCCCTTGATAATTAGACTAGATAAAATATCTTAGGGTACTGTCTAGATTTGCATAAGAGGCATTGGAAGGAGCCCAACAAGACAAGTAGTAAACATGAGTCGTTGTGAGCACCTTTGAGTAGATATGGAGTTTCCCAGAAAAAATAATTTTTCTTGTGATCTAAAAGGATATTTTTTCTCAATCATTTCAACCACATAGGACCAAAACTCTATAGGTGAGGCTATGAAATCAAATGGAATGACTAGGAATTTAAACTAGAGCCTAGGAAGGATCCATTGCCACTTATATCCCTCTAACTAAAGAGGTTTTGCATATAGGGACTAGTGATAACATTAAGTCTTCTACCATTGAATATAGGACCTACAAGCAAGACAATAAATGCAAAGGCATTCCATAACATACTTAGTGGAGTCTTAATATTTTTAAGGAGTGATGAAAAAGCCATCAATAAATTTTCCATTAATTAACTGGTAGTTATAGTTTTGGAGAGAAATACAATTTACCAAACCCCTAAAATCCTTGTAGTCCAAAAGGTAGCTAAACTATTCAATAGCCAAAACATAGAGAAATTATTCTAGTAGGCACCCCTATTTAACAGATATGTGAAGATCAAAGTGTTGGGATTTATATCCATTATACCTAAAATAATATATTAGTAGTGTGAGATAACTTTAGGAAAACCTAAGATCTTGAAGTATAATAATGATAAAAGGCCAATCAATATGATCATAGGTTTTATAAAAATTAATATTTATGAATAAGGCCTTTTGTTTAGATAACTAAGCCCATTCCATACCTTCCCAAATAACAATAAAATTATCCAAACTCTATCTATGTTGACTGAACCATGGTTGTACATTTATCATAATTAAGGAGAGGAAATTCTTAAATATGAGGGATAAAACTTAAGCTATAATTTCATAAGACACATTAATCAAGGTGATGGACCACTAGCTTGTAATTACCTCTGGGTCATTGACCTTGGGAATGAGTTTGATGTTACCTTAATTAATGAGATGGGACAAATATTTGGACAAAATAATTTCAAATTAGATTTTATGAAGATTAGGACTAACTGCATCTTAGAGGGTTCAATAGAATTCATAGGGAAACCAATGAAATATTAGGGACTTATCTGAGTCCATCTACATTAGGATTTACTTAGCTAATGCTTAGTGGCCAATAATAGGAAACTCATTATTTTTCTAAGAGATTATAGGAGATCGCTTCAAGGAATTGAGAGAGAGATCGACATCATGGGTAGGTTATGAAGGCTATGCAACAAACACTCAATGATAGTGATGAAAAAAATATTTTAAGATGTAAAGTAATCTTGTAAACCTTTTTGAAGTTCATATAATGGTTTAATTTTTTATCTATCTTGTCTTGAATGAAGGACAAGGAAAAATTATTTGGTCATGTTATATCCCACTTTTAATTAATGCATTTGAGCTATATGTTTTGATCCTCTATCCTTATAATCCCAACACTGACTAGATCTTATGTCTCCATATGGTAGCTTGAGTCTAAAAATGGGGATTGAAAGACATGGATTTTAATTCTCATGAAACCTTAAGGACTTCAATTTTTTTTACATTATGAATATGTTATTTAAATATAGTAATTTATTCATCATAAATCTGAATTTATGTTGTAGGTAATTTTATCATCCCACCACTCAATATATTCAGTGTATCATGTGGGTTTGGGATCCAAGTTTCAAATTCTAATGATATGACCAATAGTCTGTTGATGTGTGATATGGATAGTATTGAGGCAAACCTAAGAATTTCACGTTTTAACTTAGTGGTGATCTAGTTGATATATAATTTAATAGGGTGATGGTAAGATAAAAACATGCCTTAGATGTGGATCATGAACATGAGGGAAGGAAAACATGCCTTGTTCTACCAAAAGGCATGGTCATGATATCCTTCATGATAATTAGACCAAGTGAGCTAAGAATAATTATAATTTTCCCACCTGTAGTGATTGAGATAAAAAAACACCCATTCTTATTTCTCATGTAAAACTATGCCTCCCTCTCTCCAACACATCATCTCATGGGGATATTTCCTTATTTGTATTTGGTAGACTCAATCATGTTTAATTTACCACAAAGAATCCAATACACCTCAATAAGAATTTTTTCCAATCATAACAAGAGAAAGGTGTATTTTATAGCATTATTAAAGGCATGCAGGCTAAACAAGCTAATTATGTGATTGCCAAAGTAAAAAAGAGTCCACATAAAGTAATGGGTATGGTTAGAACCTCAGGAAATTATATTTTGAGATAACTTAGGCATCAAAATGGATAAAACCCCCACATAACAAGGATTGTGAAATGTGTCTTGACAAATGGCTTGAAGGCAAGTAATGTGAGCAATAACTGAAATAAAAAATCATAAGATTTTAATTCTTAAATGGAAAATGAACTCATTTAGTAAAAATAATGGAAATTGTTCCTAGATGTATAATTACATGTTATATCAATGAGCCCTCTATCATTCCAAGAATAAACTATCATTAGTAATAATCAACATTCATAACATTTCCCTTTATAAAAATTAAGACATATACAAAATGATTTAAATATGAGATGATATTGGCATAGTCTACAAGATTGGAAGCTTGAATTTTGTTTGGCATATATATATATATATATATATATATATATATATATATATATATATATATATATATATATATATATATATATATATATATATATATATATATATATATATATATATATATATATATATATATATATATATATATATATATTTGTATAGGGTGAGAGACTATGTGAGTGTCACCAAAATCCTTACTATTGAGGGTTATATGCCCAAGTTATGGATCTAAAATATTCTACACTAAAGGTGGCTGTTATGAAAGAGTCATAGGAGTGGTAAATGGGAAATAAGAAAAATATTTGACCACTTTAAGATAACACGAAATGGGAGGCAAAGCATTAACTTAAGTGGGTGTAGGGAGTTTACTAGTATAGACTAATGCATTTCCCTCACTGATGGGTTAGCACATAGTTGGTTGGGGTTTGAAATTACCATGCAGTGCATTATTATTCTTATTAGAGACTACTATCCACCCATAATAATTCTAATGTTTTGAATAAGAAACATTTTTATCTTGAGGAAACTAAGAATTTCATATAATTAGAGGGCATTCTCTAATCATTTTGTCTAAATCGTGGCATTAAAAACAATTATTCTAGAGGTTAATATAAATCACATGTTGTGTTAATGATTATTACCTAATTGAATCTAAATGGACTCTTTGAGGTTTTTAGCAAGGTCTGTTTTGAAACAAAGCCTTTTTTGAGGACATGCTACATATAACTTTTTGGTCATGCTATGTAAAGGATCCCGAAGAATTGATAAGTTAGTTAACTAAATTATACAATGGATGAGGTAAGCCTATAAATTTTACCCACACTATATTTTTAGTTTGGTTTTTATAAGACTTGAATGTCTTCAGTCCAATGAGAAAAATAATTGAAGTGTTTCTAATAAACTAAGGGCCATGATTAACAATATCTTTTCAATGTTCAAGGTTTTTGAAATGAAATAGGAAGAAACCCTTAGTGGGATTTTGGACTCCTTCCTATTTCACCACATGGCCTTACCAGTGGTTGTGAACCCACTACTTTAACATGTTCTTCAAATGGAGTTGACCCAAAAAATAGGAAACCAAGATAAAAATTTAAAAATAAATACAACCTTTATTAAACTATGGTAAATCACAAACCATATATTATAAAGGACTATCAGTGTCAACATCAATAGCTTGTGGTAGACATCAAGACAAACATCTAAGCTTGATTCGATGCCATTACTTATAAGGATCTTATCATTAATCCATACATTGAATGATGAATAATGACACCTAGGACCATTTAATAGAGGGAAGTTAGAACTACCTAAATGGTGGAAGGAAATCTTGACTCAATGTAATAAATACATTGTCAAAACATAATTAATCTTGCCCATATCAAAGATAGATTGGTGGTATGATAAATGTAAAAACCTTAAAATCCTATAGACATATGGTAATCCATAGGGATTTGTCCTTCCCACTTATCCACATTTCAAAAATATATATTTAAAGTATTTATATTATTGTCTACAACAATCATACATAAAAATCTCATTTAATATCCAAACATACAATCACTGCTATACAATTTAAACACTATACCACTTGTCTGCCCTTTCGAGTGTATATAAAATTTACCCTAGAGGAGTAA
The DNA here is from genome assembly GCA_037957365.1 of Torreya grandis. Taxonomy (NCBI): domain Eukaryota; kingdom Viridiplantae; phylum Streptophyta; class Pinopsida; order Cupressales; family Taxaceae; genus Torreya; species Torreya grandis. Next base: position 1,206,256 of record JARHVA010002721.1, read on the forward strand.
TTCTACTAAATTATTAGGCCATAAATATTTAAAGAGACCAAACAATGAAATAAATTTATTTCCAAAAAAATATTTTTCGTCGAATAATTCTTGAATTTATTTGACTCGTGAATGAAGTGATGGTGTTATAAATTTAATCAAGATTATAGGAATAACTTGACAAAATGGAATACATAATCCCTCCAAATATTGTAGGAACATATATTCCCTTAATATTTTAGTGAACTTATTTTAAGGATACAGATATTTTCATAATGGGTGTACCATGAATATGATATATAATGTGAATTATTTACCTTAGATATTAGGTTAATAAAGATAACACATTGAATACATGGTACATTGAGGATAAATGGATTTGTTATAGATATGTCAATTCATAACTATACAAATTTGTTTATTCTCTATAAATATGTTAAAAATATTTATTTAATAAATTTATAAATGTAAGAATTTTATTGTATTTATTTTGGATCCTATGTTTTATATACTGAAAGGATATATATATATATATATATATATATATATATATATATATATATATATATATATATATATATATATATATATATATATATATATATATATATATATAAATTCATGTTCATTATTTATAGATTTTGTCAATCTAGTTATACCAATGTGTCTTCATATTGAAAAAACATTAGTGAAAAAATAAATGAGATTTGAGCTCTACCATATACCTAATATATCACCAATTTTTATTAGTTTCTTCAAAAAAGAAGGAAAATTACCCTATGATGATTAAATAGATGAATTATTCTTGACATGTCACAATATATAATCCATTACCACCATCACCATATCATATGTTACCATTTTAGATTATACCTATAAGCATAATAATGTGTAGACATCAATATACACTATAGGTTTCTTGCAACAAGGAAAAATAATATTTAATCAAAGGAGGGGGTGTAAGGGTAATATTTCAATGAGAACCTATGTCATAAATAATATACATCAAAAACATAAAGATACAATAGTTTTATCATATATTATCATTAAATATATAAGTAATAAGGTATCAAAATTTTTATTTTTAAATGATTATTAAAAAATAACAATGGTACCATGTAGCCAATCTCTATGAGGTCTAACACAATTAAATTTGTTCATAAGAACTCTAAAATAATTCAATAAAATAACACAAGGATAAAAAGGGGAATTTCAAGACACATTGGTTGTAATTAATTTTGTTCTAAATAACTAAAAAATAGTTCAAGAAAATAATATACCCATTAGAAAAAATTGCTAAACATTAATTTCCAAATTATTGCATAACACCTAATTTGGATAAATAACCAAACCATTTTTATATGTGAGTGGTCTAATGGAAATTTAAAAATTATTGATATACAACAAACCACCTGTAATGCCTTGATTTCGTAATTTTTCATTGACATCAAAACATGATAGATTTGCTAAAAACATCACATTCAATTCTTGAGGAATCTAATTAGACTCTACAAATTCAACATATTTTGGTAAATTGATTTTAATACTTGTATTTGTTATCAAAAATTGATATGAGTTGAGTCCCACTGAACTACTGAGGTATTTCACACACATCGATATAGTATTTTTCTTTCTGGGTAATGAAACTTAAAACTATTAAGAACAAGAAAATTACTAATAGGCCAAGAACATGAAACAATACTCAGAATTGATTTGTTTTTATTTTTTGAAATAATTATAAACCCAAACCATGCTTAAATAAGCCTCGAATCATAAATTATAGTTTAGATGCAAAATTTAAAAAAAAAATCTAAAATTTAAAAAAGACGCCTATTCTTAAAACTCATAAAATAACCCAAAAATATCCCAAAGTATTATAAACACTATAATTAGACTATGGGATGAAATTAAAATTAAGTTGATGTCCATTTATAAAAATATACAATTTCTAAAAATATAAAAAACATAAAAAAATTATTAAATCATAATTTTTGACCCTCGGATGATCACGTACGACCTTAAAAAATATTAAAAACATAGCTAAGCCATTAAAATTCCTAGGAAAGTAAAGACCTTTTTGATACATTTATTTTAGTGTGTGAAAGAGATCAAATGGAGCTATGGGTCAAAAGTTATGGCCTCCAAAAGTTGGCCTATTTTTTCTACATCATTCTTGTTTGGTTGAAAATAACTCAGCTCCTATGAGTTGGCCTAATTATATTGTTTTAATTTTTATTTTTCAATATTCTTCAGCTCCCATTCTATAATCCAAGTGTTTTATTCTTGTTGCAAGCTTTACCACTACACCAAATACCTATTTTAATTCCCTTGCCTTGTGATCATTGTCTTCATATACAAAACCTGCACTATTTTTTCTTTCTTCTTTGGAACTTGATGCTCCCAATTCACTTCTTCATCTTCACCATACTCTCCATGGAATTCATATAAATATGAAACATTTAATACTAGAGATATATCAAAATTATATGGTAAAGTTACCTCATCTACATTATCATTGATTTTATTCACACTTTTGCATGGTCCAATTTTCTTATACTTTAACTTATTTGATGTGACTTTTGGAAACGTCTCTTTCTTTAAGTAAACCATTATGAACTCTCCTTCAAATACCTTAGATCTTCTTCTAACATCTATTTTTGCTTTATATTTTTCATTACTTTATTGCAACTTTATTTTTACTCGCAGTTATTGCATATGCTCTATAAATTCTCATGCATCATCACTAATTCGATCCGCAATTGAAAATTATTCCAAATCTAAAATACCAATATGATTTATCCCATAAATAATTTTAAAATGTGAATTTCGTGTTGATCTATTCATTTAAATATTATATACAAACTCAACTTGTGTTAGACCCAAGTCTCATTGCTTTGGCTTCTCTCCACTATGCATCTCAATAAATTTCCTTAGCTCTTATTCAAAACTTTTGTCTATCTATCTATTTGTGGATGATATGCACTACTCAATTGTAGCTTAGTACCCATATTCATCTATAAATTCCTCCAAAAATGACTTAGAAATTTTATGTCCCGATGTGAAGTAATAGTTTTTGGAACACCATGTAATCTCACAATATCCATAAAAAATAATTTTACAACCCTAATGGCATCATTGATTTTGTTAAATGCAATGAAATGAACCATTTTATAAAATATATCTAAAAAACCAAAAATTGAATCATTACTTCTCTATGTGTTTGGAAATCCCAACACAAAATCCATACTTAAATCTATCCATGGCCCTCTTGAAACTGGTAATGGCATGTAAAGTCCAATATGTTGTGTATGTCCTTTATCCACATAATATATTATACACCTTGTAACATACCTTTCCACATATCTCTTCATCTTTGGCCAAAAATACTTTTCCTCCACCAAATATATTGTCTTCATCTTACCAAAATGTCCTGCCAAACCACTACTATGTAATTCTCTTACTATATTATCTCATAGAGACCCAACTAGAATGCATAATTATTTCACTTTGAAGATATAACTTTCTTACATAAGATATTCATCATGAATAACATCTATCCCACCTATTAATTTATTATTTTACTTCTCAACTACCTTTCTAAAATATGGATCAATATCATATAATTCTTTAATAGATTCAAATCCAACTACTTCACTTACCATAGTAGTTAATAATGATACCATCTTGATCAATGCATTAGCTAACTAATTTTGTTTTCTAATTTATGTTTCAACACAAAAGTATACCCATAAAATAAATAAACCCACTTTTCATGCCTACTATTAAACTTATTTTGTGTATTCACATACTTCAAAGCCTCATAATCTGTAAAGAGTATAAATTCCTTAGGCACCACGTAATGCCTCCAATGTCTTAAGGCTTGCCTAATTGCATAAATTTCAACATCATAGGTACAATACTTTGTTCTTACATCATTCAATTCTTCACTAAAATATGTTATTGGCTTCCCTTATTGACTCATCACAACACTAATTCCCCCAAATGAAGCATCACAATCAACCTCAAACACTTTGTTAAAATATGGTAATGCTAAAATTAGTCTTTCTATAATATTCTTATATAAAATTTCAAAACTTTTTATGGCTTCTCTAGTCCCTTAAATTCTTTCCCTCTCATGCAATCTATCATTGGTGCCATAATACTACTAAATGTTTTATTAATTTTTTTGTAAAGAGTTGCTAAACAATGGAAATTTATTACCTATTTAATACTTCTTGGAATAGGCTTATCAATAATTGATTTTATCTTTTCTTCATCCATTTTCACACCATCTACTAAAACTACAAATCCAAAAAATACATAACTATTCTGGATAAAACTACACTTCTTCAAATTTGCATACAACTTCTCCTTTCTTAATAAATCCATTACCACTCTCAAACATTGTAAGTGTTCTTTAATCTTACTGAATATCAAAATATCATAAAAATAAACAACCATAAGCTAACCAATATATTCTCATAGTAGTATATTCATCACCCTCATAAATGTGTTAGTGCATTAAATAATCTGAATGGCATCATCATCAAATCATATAAGCCATCCCTAGTCTTGAATGTAGTTTTCCACTCTCATCCTTCATGAATTCAAATATGATAATAATGACTCCTTAGATAAATCTTGGTAAATATTTTTATCCTATAAGCACATCCATCATATCATCTAAATGAGGTATAGGAAACCTATACTTTATTTAAATTTTATTAATTACTCTACTATCCACACACATTATTCATCCTCCATTTTTATTTGTAGTTAGCAATTCTGGTGTTCCATATAGAATCATACTCTCCCTTATCACCTTCTTCCTTAGCAATTTAGTAACCTAATTATGTGATTTTGCATGTTCTATAGACTCATCCTATAGGCTGCTTGATTGGGTAGAGTTGATCTTGGAATCAAATCAATATGATGTTGAATATCTCTCTTCAATGGTAAACCATCTAGTAACTCATCAAACATAACATCTACATATTATTTGAACACTCTTGCTACTTCTGCTGGTATTGGCACCATTTCTATTTCTTCATTTTTTATTACTAGTGCATAACATCAACCTGCTACCTTCATATTTTGGATAAATTCTTTAGTATATAACATGTTTTCTATCTTATTTTCCTCTTTAAGAGGTAGCAAAACTACCTTTGTCCCCCATTTCCAAAAAGTGTATGTGCTCTTTACTCCATAATTAACTACTTACACATCAAATTACCACAGCCTCCCCAATAACACATGACATGCATCCATCAGAATAATATCACACCATATTTCATCATTATAATGTTTTCCTATAGAAAACTTGATTAAGTACCTTTTATCTACTGTAACGTCATTCCCTTTCCTAACCCAAGAAATCCAATAAGGGTTAGGATGTTTTTTCACATTGTAGATTTAGTTTCTCAATCATTTCTTCATAAACCATATATTCATGACTACCACCATCTATAATTACTTTTCATACCTTTCCACCTGAAGTACATATTGTTTTAACAATATTTGATTGTATCCATGCATCACCACCTTATTTAATCTACCCTTTTTTCTTCTTTGGAGTGATCATGGTTCTTCTCATCATGAGATTCTCTGCTACATCTGTAGGTGCAACTTCAGTATTTTGCTCTTCCATTTTAGCTTCAACTAGATTTACTCTTGGATGATCTTCTTACCTCCTTTCTTGATCTTGATAGTTTAGACACTCAAATATTATGTGCCCTTTTTCTACACAAATATAATATAAATAAGATATACAATGATTTGTAAACTATACTCTAACACCACCGTAACATCATCCTCTTTGAAATCTTCTTCCTCATTTTTGGTATTGAAACCCTTACCTATTATCATCTTGTATTTCTATACCATGTGATGATTCACATTTATTGGCATTAAAGCCACCTCTGTTGGTATTAAACCCATGTCATCCCCTTATTGAATGGGATCCTCCTCTTCTTGGACTAGTAGACATCCTTTCAAAATTCTATCTATTTTGTTTTTCTTCTATCTTCAGAGCTAATTGATAAGCTTCATCCATGTTGAGTATTCTATGCATACTTAATTCATCTTGAATAGAAAATTTTAAACAATATACATACCTTTCAACCATCTTCTATTCTATTTCATCATGATCCAATAATATGGAAAGTTTATAAAATTCATTTTTATACTCCTGTATATTGTAATCATGTTGCCTCAAATTTTGAAATCATTTGTATAGGGTTTGTGCATAATCTATAGGAATAAATTTTACCGTCAACTTCTTCTCATATTTATTCATGAATTAACATTCTCTTTACCTTTTCTCTATCTCTCTTTCTATAGGTGATCCCACCAAATCATTGCATGACTTTTCAATTTCATGCATATAAACATTACCTTCTTGTCTTCTCTCATAGTTTTCCACTTGAAAAACTTCTCCATGTTATTCATCCAATGTATCAACTCCTCTAGCTTTAAACTACCTGCATAATCTAAAACATGAACTTTGATTCCTTTATTCCTTATTTTTAAATCTTAAACCATCCTCTCTTCCATTGATGGTTGATGCTCTTATTTTTATTCTTCTTACTGAACTTCTTCATCATGATCTATGTCTTCCTCATAACCACCTTTTCTTCTCCACTGATTGGTGATAACCTATATTAATTATTGAACTTTCCTTTCTAGATCTTATATAATTTGGTTCATTTGTGAAATATCTCCTTGTCCTCTTACCATTCTTCTCTCCTCCAAGATTCGAACTTGCTTTGATCCCAAATAATGAAGCCAAAAACTAAGAAGAACAAAAAACTACCAATACACCAAGATCTTGAAATAATACTCAAAATTGATTCATATTGATTACTTGAAATAATTAAAAACATAAACCATGCTTAAATAAGCCTCAACTTAGAAATTAGAGTTTACATGCAAAATTTGAAAAAAAAACTAAAATCTAAAAAAATGCATATTTTTAAGGCTCTTGAAATAACCCAAAAATCTCCCAAAATACCCTAAAAACTACAATTAGACTACGGGACAAAATTTAACTGAATTTTATATCTATTTCTAAAAATACACAGTTTTTAAAAATATAAAAGACCCAAGAAAATCATTGAATCCCAATTTTGGACCCTCAGATGATCACATATAGCCTTCAAAAATATCAAAAACAAAGATAGGCAATTAAAAATCCTATTACAACAACAAAAACCTTTTTGATAAGATTGTTTTGGCATGTGGAAGAGCTCAAATGGAGCTAAGGGTAAAAATTTATGGCCTCTTAAAGTTGGTCTATTTTTTATACATCACTGGGTATGTCGAGTAATCTTGTAGTAACAGTTAGGAAAACTTCAAAGTTTACGTCCTAAAAATGATTTAACCTAATAAATGTCATTATCTTTTGGGAATATGGGCATATATAAGTATAATTTTTCATAAGTTTAGCTCAAAATTAAACATTTAAAATGTGTGACTAAAACAAGCCATTTGAATGTATAACCCAACAATGAATTTAACATAATCAAATACAATCTTGTATGATAACAATAATAAAAAAAATCATTCTGTAGAGAGAAAATAATTTTGTAATTTTATTATAAAATAATGTATTGATAGGCTTCAAAAAAATGCTCCATGTAATGGATGTTTTATCCACCCTACTAGCTCATATGTTAAGATCCATAATTTCTCATATTATGCATTATATATTCACATTTAGACAAACCTCACTATTAACCACACTTTTTATTTTTTCTAGAATAAAGTGTAAGTAAAATATTCATTCGTAATAATATAATTTATCCATGAACATGCATGTTGAACTGACCTTAAAATTTAATTAAATTGTTTTATTTAATAAACTTCAATTAAATTAAAGGTGGAGGATACAAAAAACCTTGACAAGATTGGTAGTGGAACCAAAACCAAGGAGGATGTGATTGTTAGATAAGGATACAAAAGTGTATGCCACATCATGCAATGTCGAGTATGTAACAAGTGTACTAATTTATCAAGATATTATACATATACATAATAATAAAGTGTCCTAAATGTGCCAATGGTATTATTGGAGCATAAAAGCTATATAAAATTATTTATAACACAAGATTATCAAATAAAAAACATGCTTATACTCTCCTCCATATTGTATGGCATTAATCACATAGTAGACCAAATGACTCAATGAAAAGTGTGTGATAGAGAGAGTGTTTTAGGGTAAAAAATAATGGATGGTGGTACCAAAATATACCATTAGCTTATGTTATATAATATATGTCAGTCACTTTATTGATGTCCTCATCATCAAGATGAATATAAGCATGAAAACCCCAATTATGTGAAAGAGATCCTATTCAATCCTGTAACATATAATTCATAGTCATATTTGAAGGAGAGGATGTTTTCCCATACTATACTATTAAAAAATTTCTTCTGTAATTAGACAACTAAAATTGTTGTAGTGCCTTCCTCTTTTTATATTACCCTACAATAACCTAGCCCTTATCCTTGAGCCTATATTTTAGTTCTCATACATGGACGATTTGATAAACCAATATTCTTTGTGTCAAAGAGATAAAATAGTATATTTTTAGGAGAAATAAAATTTTAAGTATGTTCAGGACTCTTTTATTTGTTGGAACAATGAGAAGGAAAATTAACATACCTCATGAAAAGAAATACCAGAGAAAACTAAATCTCAACTACATAGAGATGAAATTATGGATATGTCCTTTATTTTTGTTTTTTTATCTATTCATACTTATAAAT
>JARHVA010002721.1:1225000-1252500 GCA_037957365.1 Torreya grandis
AGAAATGCACTTTTGTCTAATAGAGTTAGGGTTTCTACTATAAACCAATAATCCTCAGTCACTTCATCCAGATTTATGTGTTTTTTTAATCTAAACATGTTGAGTTAATCTAGGAGTGGATAGGATCCTTTTCCTAATAAAAACATGAATCCTTAATGAAATACCATAAATACTTACATAGAAGTACAATTTTAATAGTGGAATGTGAGATACCCTAGTGAGAGTGAGGGGTGAGCTTTTGATATCCACTAGAATCAACTAGACTCCAAATACACTTTTAGTATAACTGTCATTAAGAAAAGTTATATTTATCTCTTTGGAATTTTGAGCTGAAGATATATTTTCATACTATCAAACTTGATAATGAATTCAATTGTGAAGTTAGTAATAACACTAGAGTTATGCTGAATAATGTCCAAGTTCCTTTACTTCCATATAAAAAATAATTTTAATAGAAAACACAATCCAAAATTTATGGGAAAAAGGGTGAAATTTTATTTTAAATAGACTTAACCAAAATCTATGTTAAACCAAGTAATATTAAACCCAAAGACAATGGACCAACTATGTAGATAACATTTTCAAATTTTATTAGCATATTGACATGCAAAAAAGGGATACTCAATGGACTCTACATCACTACACATGAGACAAAAAGGATGGAAATCACCACATTTTACAAGAACCTAATCCACAAACAAACTTTTATATACAAACAACCACCTAAAATAAGAATTTTTAGGTTTTAAACAAGAATCCATTATAACATTAAATCTAAAATTTTAACTATGGAGAGGATCACAAACATTCCAAACATGGTTAAAAGTAATATAAGGAGGATTGGGGAGAGAGATAATATTATATATATTTTTATTATGGAAAAATAGTGGAAAGGAGGCCCTTTAATCCATTTTACTATATCTTAGAATGCATTTTCATTTTCCAAAATAGTTACAAAATTATTTCCCATGAGTGCTTTACTCAAAATAAAATATGTCCTATGTTGGGTTGTAGGAATATGATATCTATATTTAATAAGATTCATAGAAGAACAAAAATCAACAACCAAGAGGTATTTTTAATCATATAGGCCTTCATTATACCATTCTAAGGTAGAACACCCTCTGACAAAATAAAGACGTTGATTATTGAAGGAGAGGTTCCACCAACTGGATATATACCCTCTAAAACAAGTACCTATCCAACTAAAAATGTGTTTTTTGATCACAAGGTGCTTCACCATATCTTATGATTTCCAAATAAAATAAGATATAAGCGACCCATAAACTTTAGAAGAGCAAGGTCCAATAAAAATGTGAATAATATGAAGACTTTTCTAACTCAACTTACTTTTATGGATACCTTTCATAATAGTTTTTCTGACTAACATATTCTAATGCTCATTACCTTCTAAATCCTTAATAATCCACTTAACAACTAAGGTATTACATTGGACATGTAGGTATTTTATATCAGTACCACCAATATCCCTAAGTTTACAACATAACTTCTAAGAAATAACATGCCTTTCATATTCCCTTTGTTGTTTGACTATAAAAAATCTTTATTAATCTTGAGAAGGAAATTTATTTTAGTTTTTTTTTAAATATAACAATAATAAGAATAAATACTTTAGGAAGATAATATTTTTTTGATAGACCTAGATTTTATTTGGTAGCGAGAGAATATGGTTATGCCACTTTTCAAATTAATTATTAATTTTAGTATAGACCTACTCCCACATATGGTTTAGTGAAGGAACAAGTTCAAAGGGAATTAAAAAATATATAACCATATAATTATGTCTCTTATGTTCGCAACCAAAATCTAAGATATAGTCTAGCTAGTGTTCACTCAAACCAATTATACAAGACTTATGCATAACAACTTTAGATCCTGAGGGTAGGTAATAAATTTCCGCTCTAATGTCCACGTGAAAAAAATTGTCCTTGAAGAGGATAATGAACAATGTAACATCATCAATAAATATAACATCAATCATTTCTAACTTGTTTGGAAACTGAGCACATTTAATATGATAGACAACCTCAACTATTCTGAGTAAGTAATGCAAATCATCATGAACCATAACAAAGAGAAAATGAGAAAGAGGACATGCGTATATAATATGTATTTACAAAATATGTTAGTCAGTGATTTATACATCAACCTAAATAATAGAAAAGGCATATTTAAAAATTGTATTGATCATTATATGAAACCTCTCCTAAAAATGAAAAGACTTAAACATTATTTAAATAAAGGGCCATTCAATTCTATGATAAGCTTTTTAAAAGTCTAGAATAATGATCCCAATATTCTATTGAGAGTCCTTAAGCCAATACATAACTTACCATATTTCAATGAGGTTATCAAATATATATCTTCCCTCAATGAACCTTTTCTATATCAAACAAAAAAGCAAGGTTAGTAGGGAAGAAACTCCTTTTACCAATATTTTTTTCCAAAATTGTATAGGATACATTGAGAAGAGTAATAGGCCTTCAATTTTTTACCCATGAGATATCCTCCTCCTTTGAGATTAGATTAATCACATATTTATTAATATTTAAAACCAAAGAGCCAACATTAAATGCTGCCTTATAGACATTTAAGAACTCTAGGGCAATTCGGTCTATATAATAGTTATATAATTCCTTAGGGAAACTATCAATCCCTAGGGCATTATTAATATTCAATGAATCAAAATCACCTTTAGAATAATCCAAATAGGTTTAAATATCAATGAATGTATCTTGGATCAAAGATACCCTTTTTGGAATGATATTTTCACATATAACTTTTCTCTGTTTAGTTTATTCATTTGAATCATCATCCAAAAATAACGTGGACAAAATATCAAAGAAGGCCTCTTTAATCAATTTAGAGTCTACTAGAATCTTATCATCAACCTTAATTTTGTAGATAATAACTCTAGGGAAATCTGATCCATATAATATTTATATAATTCCATATGGAAACTATCAATCCCTAGGGCAATGTTAATACCCAATGAAACAAAATCACCTTTGGAATCATCCAAATAGATTTCAATATCAAATAATGTATCTTGGATCAAAGATACCTTTTTTGGAATGATATTTTCACATATAAATTTGCTCTATTTAGTCTATTCATTTGAATCATCATCCATAAATAACGTGGACAAAATATCAAAGAAGGCCACTTTAATCAATTTAGAGTCTACTAGAATCTTATCATCAACCTTAATTTTGGAGATAATAAATCTAGGGCAATCCGGTCCATATAATATTTATATAATTCTATATGGAAACTATCAATCCCTAGGGCATTATTAATATTCAATGAATCAAAATCACCTTTGGAAGCATCCAAATAGGTTTCAATATCAAATAATGTATCTTGGATCAAAGATACCGTTTATGGAATGATCTTTTCACATATAACTCTGCTCTATTTAGCCTATTCATTTGAATCATCATCCAAAAATAACATGGACAAAAAATAAAAGAAGGCCTATTTAATCAATTTAGAGTCTACTAGAATCTTATGATCAACCTTAATTTTGGATATTTTTTCCTTTGATGCTTAGCCATGAAAAAACAATATAGATCCTTTATCTACAAGCTTAAGCCAATTAAGTCCAAATCAAATCATAGCACCTCTAGCAGATTAAATTTGATGCTACCTAATCTAATGTTAAACATTATAAAGGGTATTATAAAATGAGGAGTTAGTCAGAGCATTTTTCAAGGTAGATCCCATATAAATAAGTTATTCTTGAGTAATATTAAAAGTATTTCCTTTTCCTCTTGGATTTTAGCTGACTAAAAGATCTCATACATATTTTAGTCAAATCCATAGTTATTAAAATTACTAATTTTGAACTAAGATTCACAAGCTAATTTACCAATGTTACATTCACAATGGATACCATCCATCTAGTTACATTCTTCAATATGCGAAACATTGGATTTACAACCCTTTCATATCTTACTCTCTTTTTTCATCATTTTTAAGGGAAAATGTGAGCTCAATAAGATAATATTAATATATAGTGAAAGGAATAACATTAACAACATTACCATATCTTATCAAAAAAATATTTAAGAAATATCTACACAGGTATAATTTATCAAGTCTAGAGTAGATCCTTATAGAATTGGATTGGTTGTTACACCATGTAAAGAAAACACCTTCACTCTATAATTTTCCTTTATTAAGGAGGTTAGCCAATTTATGTAATATTTTAAATTTAGAACAAAAAATTAGTTTATTTCCTTTGTAAGAATGATTGTCACCTCCCAATTTATCATCTCTCTCCTCAATCATATCGAAATACCTAATGAAAACCTATGGCATGTATTTCAAATTAGTAGATAGCCAGTTCTATAACTTCATTATTTCCTTATAGTCATTAGAGGCATATATAATACAAATCTTGAAGAATTTGATATGTTTAAAAAAATATCCAAGACCACCCAATTGCAAGGAGAAGTTTCATGCTAAGCAATACATTCCATCTAAACAAGATTGATAAGAATCGATGTACCATCTTAAACTCTAAAATGAATATTCAAAAATTAAATAGATTTAGGACATACAAGTCCTAAGGTAGAGGAGAGATTATACCCCATAACATTGTCTTCCTGAACAAAAATAAAATCAAGATTTGTTCTATAACTTAGGAATTATCTAATAATAAGTTTTCTATATGGGGATTCTAACCCTTATGTTCTAGATGATAATGTGCATAGCTATCAAACAAAATTACTTAGTCAAATTAGGGGATTTATGCCCCTAAAATTAAGCACTTTAAAAAAAAAAAAAAACTTTATAAAATAAAGTAAATTTATGAAAAAAAATAAACATTATTAATAACTCATAGTTTGATGAAAGGGAACCTTTCAAACTAATGATTTTGATTACATGATCCATTTACTTGATAAATAAAAGTGGGATATAGGATTTACTATCCATTGGTGATCTATCTAATTTGATCTGGGAAATTGATAAGCAACTCACCTATCCTAGTCATATGGAAATGAACACATATTATCAAGCTAGATAAACTTCTTTGTATTTTTTCTCCTTGAGGCTCAGAGTTTCTTAAAAAACTTAAGTGACTGATTGATTGATTACACCTCTAATAATTTTATATTTATGAAGGAAACTTCACATACAATTTGATTCTTAGAAATTATTTTAAGAACATGATGATATTATGTTATATTCTTTTCTATTTCTTAAAATCAGATTTTGATTTTGTTAATCTTCATAATAAAGGAAACATTAAAACATGAAGATTTAGAAGATTCATTCTTAACCAACTATAATAGTTGTTCATTCAGCTATAATGTGTAATTGACTTGATTATTTAATGAAATAAATTGCAATGTATTTATTCAATTAATTATTGGATGTTGGATGTAATTTAATTGTCTCGCTCTTCTATGTTATCAGATTTTGATTTTTCATTTGTGAGAATATGTCTTCGGATGTTGACATCACTTGACCACTTAACATGAGAACCATGATGTTAAATATTGATAATTGCATGAACGACAAGTGAAGAGAAACCTAATTGGATCATGTCATGAAAATCAATGAATATTTATTTAATAAATGACATAAATCAAATGAAATTAAGTGGATTCATATCATCACATTCAATACTATTTGAATATTGTTAAATATCCTCATGATATTTTCACTCAGTTTAAATATGTGGAACAACATATTTTATGACCATGTCTTCATCACTTTTTCCATGTTATCAATTTATTTTGACATTAGAATCCTGTTATGATCTATCACTGTCATTAATAGACGTACTGGAATAGAATAAAATAATATTATATTAATGAGATATTGAAAACATGCCAACAGTTATTGATTTCAATTTTGCACTATTTTTATTAAGGAGTGTACTTTGTCACGTTTTTAATAATCACATTCAATGATTCATGTGCATTTAATTTACCTCTCTCCATTCTATATCCTCTCTACATCTCTATAAAAAGTTTATAGTATTCAATCAATGTGTCTTATTTTTAATCATTAATGAGTGTCAAAATGTATTTAAATATATTTCCTTATTCATTCTTGATGACTTTATAAATAACTTTGGGATTTTTATCTTATTTCTATGACCAAAGAAGATTACAATGATACGGTTGTTTCAATGTCAATAATGATTTTTTAAAAACACTTTTTTCTTGATGACTTCATAGAACCATGCTATCATAATAGTGACAAGAGGATCATTGTGGATTTTTTAATGAACTTAATTCATATTTTAAACTATAGGAGGTGATTGAAATACACGACACAAATTTAGTAGGTTATGATTGTTATGAGACTTTAAGGAAATATAAAGAGATGATATTTGTGGCTTGATTATTCTCAAAGGCCTTGCATTCTATATTAGTATCATTAATAAATCCATGAGACTATAGGCTAGTATGAATAGGTGGATAAAAACTAAATCATGAGATTTATTAAATACTAACTCTTTATCATTCATGGCCAAAATTTATATTACTATGAGTAGAATATTGAGTAACTTCTTAAGTGATTTCATTGATCAATATATATCTATTATCAATTTCCTCTGTAGTGTTCACTATTGATGAAGGTTACTTTACAAAATATATTTATGACCTTTCATAATAAGGGAATTTTTTATTTGGTATAGTATTGGGCAATCCATGAATTTGAGGTTGATTATTTTATTCTATAGAACATTCATGAATCTTTTTTTGTATCTAATAGAGACAACATTATTTGATATTTCGAGTTCTAAATTTCACTAACATCGATTCCCTTCTAGAAAAATCAATGATAGTAGGAATGGGCCTTGATTAAATCTCCTTTCAAGAGGTATAAATCAACTTATGCTTGTCATCTAGGACTCCTGTAGGTACACATTTTACACTAAATCAATTATCTATCTTAGATTCATTTTGGAACATTCTATGAGACACACTTCACTATCATCTTTATAATTTTCCCAATAATCTTTAATTTGTGGTTGATGTTTGAATGTTTCTCTCAAAATTATATTAATGAATTCATTGATGTAAAATTTCCATATTTTTATGAATTGGTGAAAGGACACCATGGACATTTAAATGTCTATTAATTCATATTTGTAAGATGAAAGATACAATTATTTTCCATTTGAAATTTCGAAATGAATGCAAGTCTTATTCTTTTCTCCCAAGAAATGGTTTACTAATGTCATCTATGATATAGATCCATTGGATCCCATTTGTCATTCACTTAATTTTTAAATTTGCATGTAATTCCATTGAATCCACCAAATCTAATATAGTAGAAGGTAGGGAATTGGATAAAACAACTACCCCATTTGGATATTGTATCCATTGCATTCACTAAGAATATTTTATTAGGATCATTTTCAAGCTTCCTAATAATTTGAAAGAGGAAGACATAATTGAAATAAATAAAAATGTTTTGCATTGAATTTGATATCTATATAGGGATAAAAGTGATATAACATGCTCAATATTGGGGCTAAAACATTATTTGTCTCTAGTCTAGTGAATATTTTTCTTGCAGATAAATGTATACAAGGTATGAGTCATGTAAAAGTGACCCATCATTATGAAATTTAGGAGTTATTTATGAATAAAATTTCTTGTGATTGTAAATAAATAAATAAATTATTTATTAAAAAGGATAACACATATGAACTCATACATCCATGATTGAAAGAAATGTGATGATGGAATTTCAAACACTTGATTGAGGAGAGATGATTTTTTCTAATTAGTGGAGAGAGTATCTCCTTGTAAATTATTTAGGAAATGTTTTGATGTTGTCTCATTTGATGACCCTCTAATGTCAATTCATAAATTTTTAGCATTTGAGTGGATCTACATCTCATACTTTATATGAAGAATATTTATTGATAGCATTATGTAATTTAAATTCTAGGATAAAAGATGTGTCTTCAATGTATTTAGGACTAATCAAGAGAATTGTCTCATTGTTGGAGTTGAACACTCCCCACTTTTCATGTTTATAGTGTTCTTCCAATGTAATTAGAATTTATGGGCTCTACACTAAAAAATGAAAGTTTATGGGTTGAGGTAATTTATAGTTGTAGATTCACCTCATGAATTGATTATTTTCCTTTGAATTTGATTTTGTCATAGAATTATTGAAAATTAACATGTTATAGGTTTATGTTGATGATGTGCTAATATTTTGAATCCAACATAAAAACTAGTGTGTCACCATAAAATTCATATTTTAATCCCATTCATGTTGATGTAGACATTGTAAAATAGAAGGAAAAATATAAATAAAATGAAACAACTATAAACTACAAGTTTATCATAGAAGAACGAGTTGAAAAAGATGCCAAGTAAGGTGTCATGTCAAATTCTCTTGGTCTTTATTCCACAAATACAATTTTATTATAAAAATTAAAATGAATTTGTAAAAAATAGATTAGAAATTAGGTTTTCATTTTAAAATTGTCTTTATTTTATTTTTTTAGCTTTTCATAAAAAAAAATTATGGATAAAACCAAAAAGTGTAGAATAACATTCCAACCCCTTACAAGTAGGTATCACATTTTAAACATCAAACCACCCTTATATGGTCAAATACTACGAATTTATTTTTATTTTTTATATGAGAACATGATTTTTACTGTTCCTATTTATTAAGACAACCTTGTGAGAGATTGAACACATATGAATGAGAGAAGACTACTTTTACAGAGATCCTTTTGCATAAAAAGAGTGCTATTGTAGAATAAGATTCATATTTTACTAAAACCACCCATAGACTGTAAATACCACATGTTGAATTCTAAACAATCCTTTTGAATGTTTTATTTATAATCTTGAAGACTTATATTAAGGTTTTTAAATATAAATAAGTATTTAAAAGACCTCCATAGTTCTCGTTTTAGAAAAAACAAGCTTACATATCCAAAACATCTTGTGTATAGCCAATATCACAAATTTAGAAACAAAAACAACATTATTTTAGAGTAAAAACATATCTTTGGTAGCCAAAAGAATTTTTTTGGAAATAAAAACCATGAATTTGATAACAATACCACATTTTTTGAAGTAATACCAGATTTTTGGCAACAATACCACATCTTTGCTAGCTAAAACTACCTTTGAAACTACTATTTATCTCGTTAAAATGATTGAATACTATTTTTTTGTCCATAGAAAATTTTTTTCATGTTGTGGGAGTTGTAAAACTACATGTTTTTTTAATTTATCATGACTTAAAAAAAAGTCCCATAGTGGGAAATTTGCAGTTACTCAAAAATATGATTACCTACATAATTTTCATAAATAAATGACCTAAAGATGATGATTCAAAGTTAGATGTGTTAATTAAACTTGAAGGATAATTATAATACGTGACAAAGCCAATTTATTACTAGCATTTATAAACTATTCATTCTCATGCATGATAATCTTTAAACCTACTTTCTAAAACCTGGAAGCCACTTATTTTCTTCAAAACATTTTTTGGCATTATTGAAAACTGTTTTAGAATTATTTATAACCATAACTTAATAGAATACCTTGACAAAAATGATGAAAAGATGTAAAAAAAAATTAAAATATATTGATAAACAAGTTATATGTGATACCACACTAAGGAATTTAATGTTTTAAAAAATATGTAGATGCATGCACAATTTCTAATGGTGAAATCTATTGAAGTAATTTTATGGTCTCAAATGACATTTTAGAATGGTTTATGGATTATCTAATGTATTTATTCACTTATTCATGGATTCTCATAAGGGTTTAGTTTTTTTTCACCTATCCATGGATTTTTGGACTTAGATAAAAATGATCATTTTGTGTTTTCATCACTGCTTTTACTATTTATTCAAGTTAATTTATTTATTTGGGAAAAAAAATGTCTCAATAAAATATATGCCCCAAGACAATGGAAGAATTAATGTGGGGAGTCAGGGAACATAAATCATGTTTCACTTTTCAAACTTCTTCAAATTCCCTATGCATGGAATAAATTTCCTATGTTTCCATTTTTGATATTGACTCTAAAAAGCCCACAAATTTAGAATTTCAAATGCAATAACCCACATTTCTATGTAAAAAATTTATTTTTCCTTTTTAATAATTTTCATTTTTATAATCATTAAAGGGATAATTAATTATAATTTTTTTAATTAATTTATTGAATTTTTTAAATTAATAAACACAAGGTTTTAATAATCTCTATGAGACAAAGTGGATGAGGGGTAGTGAGATACGTGATAATGGAAAAAATATCATAGAGTCAAATTTCCCAAAAAATGGGAACATTCATTACATCATTGAAGAGCATTGCCATGGTAGGAACATGAGTTATGGTACAATGTGATCATTTGACATACAATTGAATGAGTTTTATTGGTTGAGAATTAGGTCCCTCTGGTGTCAATCTCAGTAAATACATTTTTGAAATTATCTACATGTAATTATTATCATCTAATTGATCATGGTAGGTATATAAACATTATTTATAAGTAACTAATTTCATTAACAATATCTACAAAATGATTTTTTAAATTATTAATTTAAAATTTATATTATAAGTGAGCTAAAATTTTGCATTCAAAATTTGGATCACAATAGTTATATCTAGTTAGGGACATGGAATGCTAAGGACATATATCATACTTTATAATCCATTTTTTAATATTACATGCATTTTATTTGTATCCTAATCCATCTAATTGATAATGAATTTTATAATCTCAATCATATGCAATATAAACACATATTACCAGGATAGATCATTTGCTTTGTCCATTAGGCTATGGATTTATATCACTTATTATAATAGTCTTGATACAGTAATACATTTTAAATTAGAGAGGGGAGATAGAAAGGATAAAATATGGATTAATATAAATAAATGGGAAATATAAATCAAAGAAAGGGAAAGTAGAAAAATACTAAATTCACTTATGTACATGGTCGTGGACCACAAACCAACTACTTTCATTTAAACTAATACTTGGGTTATTTCTCACTATAGGGAAATGGGATATGTGTTACATATCAATATGTTATAAATGAAGTATTATCTCCACATAGATCTCTTATTCTGAATAGACCCATCTATAAGTAATTGAATTTACCATGAATCGCTTTAGGTTCTCTTCACTTATGCCATAGGAATAATATATATCCATATTGTAAATATATTATCTTTTTTTATATTCTAAATTTAACCTAATATTTATGTTTTTCAATTCTTGGAACCTATGTTCTATCTTATTCAAACCTATTTATATAGAAGATCTCCTTATCTAATGGACTTTAAAAAATCTGATTCTCAATGGATATTTCCATCTGCAATGTAATAAGTTCAAGTGGTATTTTAGTTATTGAATCCATACTATATAATATTTAGATAGAATACATTATTATAGAATTTTTAGTTTGATACAATCCACCGACAGTACATCATATAGTTTCTTATGCTAGTTCCTCTGATTTTAATTGCCTAACTTATGGTTGATGGTGACCAAGTTTTTATTACTTGATTATGCCCAAAAATTGCCTTGTAGGTAATAATGACAAAAATGTACCACTTAAATTTCATGACTATAAAAAAATATTATTGGTTATGATGAATATAAGTTATATGCATTATCTATTATAATAATTTTTGGAACACCATATCTTACAAATATGTTTTGATTATTAAAATTACATGAAACTTCATAAGTTATCTACTCGACTAAGATAGCCTATAACCACTTGGTAAAGTAATATATAATGGTGATGGAATGAGTGTGAACAACACTAAAATTAGTGTTCATTATTCTTAAAGCATATAAATCCCACTAATGGAAAGGCTCCTATACAAACAAGTGCTTGTTGGGAAAAGTTATAAGATTTGGCTATCCAAAAAATTGATGACAGGTTTCACACTTCCTTACCCATTCACAATAATATTTCAAAAGTGTAGGCCAATAATAATGGCTTCCAAATATTTTATTTGTTGTCACTAGAATAAACATGTTCACCATAGCCCTGAACATGAAGCACTTTTATAAGTTTTTTATATTTTTCTTTATCAACACATGTAATAAAAAACCATCAATAATTTAATTGAGCAATGTGCCATCCCATATCTCATATTTCCTAGCCTTTATTTTGTCTATTATTAGTTTTTTTATCATATAGATGATATAGACATTCTCCATATTTCAATAAGAAGACAATATCTACAAACCATTCAGCAGTGGAATCTAAAAATAAAATAAGAGGTAATCCTTAGTTATTATGATCATATGTACATGTTATATTACAAATATATTAAGCATTTATATGTTATTATATAAGCTATAGAAAACACTTACCCTAAACTAATTTAGTGTTTTTAATCTTAAGATCATAGTATTGAACCTTAGTGATCCAACTATCTCATTTTGAACTTGGTACTTCTTGAGTAAAAATAGAATGAACTATTATATTTGGGATAATCACAATGGAATAGAAATGAAATATATAATACATGAATTGATTAATTTATTTAATAATGGTAGATGAATTTTTTTCTTATAGACAATATTTATCTTAGAATATTTAATACCATATTTCATGAATTCAATCGATGACTCAATCCCTTCATTTTTATTTTGAATCATAATAGATTAAAGAGTATGGTCTGAAAAATAAAAGTATATAATGGTTTCTTTATTGAAATATAGGTAGACTAGGATAGGTTCATGTCCAAAGGAATATTTATTATTTCAAATGATTAATTACCCTTGTTGTTCCATCTAATATAGGGTTTTCCTTTCGTCATTTCAGCAATGTTCCTTGTATTTTATGCAAAATTAAGAACAAATACTCCATGAATGTTCATTTTATTGAAAAGAGGAGCACACACATGGCTTGATAGTTGGAAAAGATAATTCCTAGGTTGAATTAAATCTATTAAGGTAGAGTTTTATTCATTATTTTTAAATGATGTCCGCAAGGCATTTCCCTCCAGTTACTCCAAAAAATGGATTTTTAAGGGTTGATAATTTTTTTTGAAGATAATTTACTTTAAAACATTATTTTATATAATTTTAGTGACATTTAATTTTATTCAAATATGTTGATAAAACATCTATATATACAAAAATTATCTTGTTCTTCATATCTTTGAAAGTGAGGTCTATGGCTCTTTTGAATGTATAGCCTTTGTTTATCAAATTAAATGACATTATCTAATATGCAAATGTAATCCAAGAAGTTGTGAAACTAATATCATGTTGGTATTATATGTCGAATTATATATAATTATTTTCTAAGCATTCATCTAGCATAGAAATAATTTATGAAAATCTAAGTAATTGAATAACTTGATCCATGATGGATATTTATAGTCTAGTTTTAAGGACACCTAGATTAAATTACTAAAATATACATAGATCCTAATATATCCATTATTCTTAATAGTTAGTATAATATTAGTAACACATGTTGAATGATGAATAGGATATTTAATTCTCACATTTATCATTTTTTGAATTTCTTCATAAACATTTACCATTATTTTTGTATTATAATGCCTTTATTTTTTTATTGAAAAGGTTAGCATTAGGATTGAGTGGAATTGTGCATTGCATTTATTTTTGTCTTAATGATTTGATATTTGTATACAAATACATGATAATTATACTATATTTCTAAAGTAAAGTGATAAATTAGGTTATCTATTTAGGGTAATTTTTTCCAATGTTTACTAATTTAGTTTGTCATTAAAAACCAATATTCACCTTTTCATAATGTACTAAATTGATATACTATTCATACATTTTATTTTTTATAAGATCATCATATTTATTAAATACTTATTTTAAGGAAACATAACCTATAAAAAAAATTTCTTTTGGGTTTAATCATTTATACCTCATCTCATTAATTAGTAATGCCTTCCTTATGAGTTTGTGTTGAAAATTATCTATCTGAAGATTCACTGCACTAAAAAAATAGGTTTATGAAAATATCAAAATCTTCAATAAAAGTGATAATTTATTGGTTATTATTGAAAACATTCCAATTTTCTAAAGTTCATGTTAAACTAAGGCCATGGGAAATTTTAATAGGCACCACATTATTAGAAGCTCCAGTATCAATGATATAATTGTTTACTTTTCATCCCTTCAATAAAAACCTTTATTGGTTTTAGATGTGATAGCTTCCATGGAGTTTAAGGTACTATAATAGGATGGAGTTGATAGTATCCCTTTGACATTTATATTTTTCATGCTAGGGTATTTACCTTTGATAGATTCCATTAGCCTATCTCATTGGTCTAGGTTTGACCTAAGATACTTGGTTTGATACTTTATATATATATATATATATATATATATATATATATATATATATATATATATATATATATATATATATATATATATATATATATATATATATATATATATATATATATATATATATATATATATATATATATATAAAATGAATTAAATGAAAGCGTCTAATGCCTAAGATAGGTGAATGTCTTCAAATAATCTGTGACACTTATCGAAAAGATAATATGATGTGAATGTTTTTCAACACATTTAAAGTTATTCCTATACGAGCTTACCTAATTTTAATATAATTATATATATATATATATATATATATATATATATATATATATATATATATATATATATATATATATATATATATATATATATATATATATATATAATTATATTAAAATTAGGTAAGCTCGTATAGGAATAACTTTAAATGTGTTGAAAAACATTCACATCATATTATCTTTTCGATAAGTGTCACAGATTATTTGAAGACATTCACCTATCTTAGGCATTAGATGCTTTCATTTAATTCATCTTAGTGAAATAGTTTTTCATGGAATAATTACTATTATAGTTTATTATTACTTATTTATTTTATTTTATTTTTTTGTTTCTAATTTTTGGTGAAGATAAAAAGTGAAGGACTATTCATATCTCCAATGATATCATCATAGTCATTTTCACCTAATCATATTCCAAGAATGTGTTAGTGCATTCACCACTCTTAACAAGTTTTTGTTAATGATATTTTGAATAAGGATTATCCACTTGAAAAGGCAAATAATTTATTTTATGAATGTAATAATAATGAGGACTAAGATTTTTTTCAGATATTTTCTTCTTCAAGGTTGTTATGTCATTATCCATTTTAAACAAAAGTTGTTCATAGAAGATTAATTTGAAGTTTACATTTTAGCTTTTAAACGTGTCATCTTTAGACTTCTACACACTATCATGTTTTCTTAAAACTAAATGGTTATGTTTAAGTTACATCTAATTTATCTACTATATCTCTCCTTAATTAATAACTCACTTATATAAATTGTGAGTTCATAAAGAAACATTTTTCATTTTCTGGCATTGCCTTGATTATCCTAGGTATCTTATTAAGTATCCTTATTAAATTTCATGAAAAAATATTTAATGGATTCATGGAATTATTTATTTTTTTCAATAAGTTATTTTATTAATACATAATCATCTTATATAATTTTGGATATGATTTAAAATTTATTTTAAATGTTATCGCAAATAGTGATGGAGCCTTAAGGTAGGTGGTAAATGTCAGGCAACCTAGAACATAAATTCTCTGATACCACTTGTTGGGGATCAACCAACAATACACTTGATTACTATATGAAAGCAATTAAATGCAGAATTAAACTAGAAAGATAAGTAACTAGAATCAGAAATAGCAAAGAATAAGAGATACAAGAAACCACCCTAAAAACTTGTATTAAACTTTTTACAAAAGGAATTACAATTGAAGAAACTTCTTTTCTTCCACACCTCTTTCAGATTTACAGATCTCTTTCTAGATCTCTTTCCCTCAAGATTTATCTCTCTCAATTACAATCAACTCCAACAACCTGAATTGATATACATATACAATTCTTATACTGTTGTAATAAAAGTTGTGTGCAACTCTCTCTTGACCACCAAGCTACGAAGATCTATCCCTAATATATAACTTTAGAGATTCATGAGCATACAATTACAACCACTAGATGCACTTTCTAATCAAGGGCTCAAATCAGTTCTACTTAAAATAGAAATGCAGACTTAAGACTATCACTTAATCCTATCATGCAAGCATTCTATTATGTCCACGAAAATAGATTCTGGACGCACAGGTGACCGACATCTGTCCCTGCTAGTCTGCCTATGATCGACGTCGGCCGACCCACTACCGACATTGGCAGCCTTTGGTCTATTCCTTCTCGTCGATGATGACTGTGTAATTCTTGCAACTTTTGCATTCACTCATTGGTGAAGCTTTTAGCTCCATACCTTAACAATCTCCCACTTGGAGATAAACAGCTACACTAATACCTGTACAGCAATGTCTTCTAGCTCGTCCATCTTTAAATTCAATCATGAAGACCTACAAAAGTTGAATGAAGATTCAACTTCTCTTTTGTTATTGGCTTGGTTAACATATCAGCAAGGTTCTTATCTGTATGGATCTTCTCCAGCTTCTACTCACCATCCTCTAATACCTCTCTAATGAAGTGGTACCTAAGCTGTATATGCTTGGTTCTTGAATGAAAAGCTAAATTCTTAGCCAAATGAATTGCACTCTGACTATCACTATATAATATGCAACTCTCTTGCTCCTTTCTAAGCTCTTCCATGAATCGTGTCATCCATATCATCTCTTTGCTAGCCTCTATGAATACAATATATTTTGCTTCTATAGTTGACAAGGCAACAACCTCCTGCAACTTTGAAATCCAGCTAACAGTCGTTCCACCAATAGTGAAAACATATCCTGTGGTGCTTCTTCTGCCATCCAAATCACCTGCCATATCTGAATCTACATAACCATGTAGAGAAGTGTTTGACCCACCATAGCATAAATACCTACTGCTGGTCCCTCTTAGATATCTCAGAATCCACTGAGCTACTTTCCAGTGTTCTTTCCCTGGATTGGCTATATACTTACTTACAACTCCCACTGCTTGGGCAATATCCAGTCTAGTACATACCATTGCATACATTAAGCTCCCAAATGTGGAATCATATGGAACTTTCCTCATGTACTCTACCTCACCATGTGAATTAGGACACTATTCTTTACTCAACTTGAAGTGTCCAGCCATAGGTGTGCTTACCGATTTTGCATCCTACATATTGAACCATTTCAACATCTTGTTCACATAATCCTCTTGAGACAATCAACCTGTGATTTTTCCTGTCTCTCTTAATACTCATGCCAAGGATTTTCTTTGCTACTCCCAAATCCTTCATGGCAAATGTGTGAGCTAATTTCACCTTAAGCTCAGAGATATCCTGCATGTGTGATCCTGCAACTAGCATATCATCTACATACAACAACAGAATAATATATCTACCATTATCCAATCTCTTAAAATACACACAATGGTCAGATTGACATTTACTGTAGTCATGCTCAGTCATAAACCTATCAAACCTTAGATACCATTGTCTTAGAGCTTGCTTGAGGCCATACAAGCTTTTCTTCAATCTGCACACTAGCTTCTCCTTACCTTTGACCTCAAATCCTTCTAGTTGATCCATATATATTTCTTCATCCAAATATCCATGAAGAAATGTTGTCTTAACATCAAGCTGCTCAAGATGCAAATCCTCAATAGCAACTAAAGACAATACAGTCCGTATAGAAGTCATTTTAACTATAGGAGAAAAAATCTCACCAAAATCAATACCTGGTTTCTGTGCAAATCTTTTCACTACCAACCTAGCCTTATATCTCATCTATCCATTCTCACCTTCCTTCAATCTGTAGATCCATCTATTCTTTAGTGTCTTCTTTCCTGTTGGCAACTCAACCAAATCCCATGTTTGGTTCTCTTTCAAGGAATCAATTTCCTCATTCATGCCTAGCTCCCACTGACTCTAGGATTCTACCTATATTGCTTCATCAAAACTCTCTGGTTCTCCACCATCAATAAGTAATAAATAGAATAATGAAGGGGAATATCGAATTGGAGGTTTACTTACCCATTCTAACCTCTTGATGGGCATTTGAGACTCATTCACAACATGCTATCTACCCAAATTCTCTGATAGTGACTGACCTCGATCACTTCCAGGCCTGTAACTGACTGACATCAATTCTGTATGACCGACATCGGTTCCTGTACATCCGACATTTGTTCCTACCTGACCGATGTCATTCTCTATGTTTTCTTGTCTGTGATTATTCTTTCCCATGAGCTCATTTTGGACCTTCACCTCATCTAATTCTCCATTGCTCTGCTTAGATTGATTTAGCTTCTTGAGCTGATAACTGTACATCACTTTTTCATTAAAAATAACATCACGGCTCCTAATTATTTTATTAGTTCCTAGATTCTAAAACCTAAATCTGAAATCTCCAGAGCTATAGCCAATAAATGTGCACCTCATAGACTTAGCATCCAACTTCTTTCTATTTTCCTTATCAACGTGCACAAAGGCTTCACAACCAAAAACATTGAGAAATGAGAGATCTACCTTTTTACCTATCCATTCCTCTTCTAGAATTCCACCATCCAAAGCTATAGAGGGTCCTTTGTTAATCAGGTAAACTATAGTATCCACAGCTTCTACTCAAAACTCTAAGGGCAAACCAGCATGCAAGCTCATACACCTTGCACGCTCCATGATTGTTCTGTTCATCCTTTTAGCAACTCTATTTTGCTAAGGTGTCCTTGGAACCATTTTTTTCTTGTGTATTCCATGCATATAACAATACCATTTGAACTTATAGCTACAAAATTCACCACCATTGTTAGATCTAAGGCACTTTAATCTCCTACCTATTTCATTTTCAACCATAGCTTTCCAAATCTTAAACATGTCAAAAACATCAGATTTCTTATTTATACAATAGATCCATACATTTCTTGTAGCATCATCTATTAAGGAAACATAGTACTGTGATCCTCCAATAGAAGCAACCTGAGCCAGCCCCCACACGTCTGTGTGAACAAGCTCCAACTTATGTTTCTTCCTTGTTGACCTAGTCTTGAGAAAACTCACTCTCTTTTGTTTTCAAAAAATACAGTGCTCACAAAAATCTAGATCTATGCTTTTCAAATCTGAAAGCTTACCTTTTGACTTAAGAATTGTCATTCCCTTCTCACTCATGTGGCCAAGCCTCTGATGCCACAACTTTGCATCTACATCTAAAGTAGATAATACAGAAGGAGAATTATCAGTAATAAAATTACATAAATAGAGAGTACCTACTCTCTTACCTCTAGCCAATACAAGTGCACCATTGGAAACCTTCCAAGATTTAGTTGTGAGAGTTATTGTACAACCCTCATCCCCTAACTTTCCTGCAGAAATCAGATTCCTCTTCAGGATGGGAACATGCATGACATCTCTCAACACCCATGTGTTTCTATTTTGTATTTTCAAATGCACTTTTCCTTTGCCAACAATTTTACAAGGCTCATCATCCCCTAAATAAACTATTCCAAAATCTCCATGGACATACTCTCTGAAATATTCTCTATTAGGGGTTGCATGGAAAGATGCACCAGAATCTAAAACCCAAGATTATATATTATTATGTAAAGAGAATATAAGAGCATCTTGTGTAACAATACCTGCCACTTTTGCTTCTTCTTTACCTTCATGCTGATTGTCCTCTTTTGGTTTTGACTAGCAATCTTTGCTTATGTGCTCTACCTTTCAACAGTTCTAGCAGGTTATCTTCCTACCATTTTTGGATTTAGATCTACCTCTCATCTTTGACTTAGACCTTGATCTCCCTTTCTTGCTCTTCTCTTTTTTCCTTCCCCTGCTCTCAAAACTTAAAGTGTTCCCTGATGTTTCCTTTATGCTTTTCCTGAAAATTTCTTCATTCAATATTACACTAACAACATCATCTACTTTTAAAATATTTGAAGCAGATGCAATATTACTAACTGCCATTACCAAGCTATGCCAGCTCTTAGGTAAAGAACATAAGATTAATAGAGCTTTAATTTCATCATCAAAAACTATTTTGACTGAATTTAATTGATTTACAATTCCATGGAAATCATTTAGATGATTAGATACTGATCCACCTTCCTGCATTTGCAAATTAAATAACTGCTTCATAAGATATACCTTATTTGAAGCTGAGGGTTTTTCATATAAATTTTCTAAAGTAGTCATTCATCGTAGACTTTGCCTGTGATAAATTAGATATCACAGTAGATGCTAGACTCAATCTTATAGATCCAAGAGCCTTTCTATCAAGGACTTCTCATTCTTCATCTTCCATGTCTGTGGGCTTCTTTGAAACTCCACCTAACAGTAAGTATAGATCTTTCTGATATAGATAATCTTCTAACTGCATTCTCCATAATTGATAGTTCATGTCATTAAACTTCTCCATTCTAAGTTTACTTTCTTCTGCCATTGCTTCTCTCACTCAAACAAAAATCCTTGTGAGTAACTTGTAATCAATACACACTAACCAGATCTAAAACACCTGTTAATCAACCTGAGCTATGATACCACTTGTCAGGCAACCTAGAATATAAATGCTCTGATACCACTTGTTAGGGATAAACCAACAATAAGCTTGATTACTATATCAAATTAGTTAAATGTGGAATTAAACCAGAAAGATAAGTAACTAGAATCAAAAATAGCAAAGAATAAGAGATCCAAGAAACCACCCTGGAAACTTGTATTAAACTCTTTACAGAAGGAATTACAATTGAAGAAACTTCTTTTCTTCCACACCTCTTTTAGATGTACAGATCTCTTTCTAGATATCTTTCCCTCAAGAGTTCTCTCTCTCAATTACAATCAACTCCAACAACCTGGATTGATATACATATACAATTCTTGTACTGTTCCATTAATAGTTGTGTCCAACTCTCTCTTGACCACCAAGCTATGAAGATCTATCCCTAATATATTACTTTAGAGATTCATGAGCATAAAATTACAACCACTAGATGCACCTTCTAATCAAGGGCTCAAATTAGTTCTACTTAAAATAGAAACGTGGACTTAAGACTATCACTTAATCCTATCATGCAAGCATTCTGTTCTATCCATGAAAATAGATTCTGGATGCACAGGTGACCAACGTCGGTCCCTGCCAATCTGCCTGTGATCGACGTCGGCCGACCCACTATCGATGTTGGTAGCCTCTGGTCTGTTCCTACCCATCGACGATGATTGTGTAATTCTTACAACTTTTTCATTCACTCATTAGTGAAGCTTTTAGCTCCATACCTTAATAGTAAATCTAGTCAGCGATTCCATTTTTAAGAGTTTATATGAATAATAAGTCTTTGGTGTCTTAATATTATACCAATAGTATTATATATTATATAAATCAATCCATAATATATTTATCTAATATTTATTAACCATCACCTAAAAAATTTGGGATGTTCTTCTATAAAACCGTTAGAAGTTCGTGTAATTGACCCAAAATTAATGGCTTGATTTCATTACCACATAAAAAATACTTGAAAAGGAATAAAATTACCTATGAGGATATGATATTTACTCACTATTAGACCACCTTGTGATTTTTTAATTTTTTACTAGATGGAAGACTATCTAATAGTTTGATATTAGTTTTCTGCTCAAGATCCATCTTACAACTAGATGATTGTTTCAATCAATATAATGGATATATGTTACATTCATATTAAATTGATATATTAAATGTTATTTATACATGTTTTGAAGTAAAATTACTATTTTTTTATGTGTAATTTGATTTTGGAGTGTTCTCTATGCTGGTCTTCTTTGTTGTACTCTTCGTGCAACTATTTCTTTGGCTCTTTTTCCTTAAATGACACAATTTTCCTCTTCTTATAATATTTAAAAATTTATTTTATTATATGTATATATTTTTATAACATCTCATAAAAATTCTCATAATTATAAATAAATGTATTCTTGTGTTTTATTTAACCAATTAATATTTTGTTGAAGTAATAGATCCTAAACTACTAGGATGGTCATAAGATGAATATATTCTAATAGAGTATCTTTGGGAAGATATACAAATTTATCTTCTCTCTTTTATTCTTAATTGTATCCTTTAAATAATTTATGGGTTTATTATAATGGTATTAACATTATCTTATTATATGTTAATTACTACATTGATAGTATTTAATCAAGAATAATGTGTTTTGTTATTCCACATGATCAATTGAAGACTTGAAACTATATCTTATTATATATATTGTATATAACTGATAATATATTGGAAATTAGTATATTGGTTTATGATAGTAATCATATACAAAGTTTACTATTTATTATTATATGTAATTTAACAAGCTCCATAATCTATCTCATACTAAAGAGTCATTTCTACTTTTTATGCATGATCTAGTTCTTGGTTTAATATTGTGAAAATGATTTGGAATCAAATAAAAATATTTTTTTTACACTCATAAGAACATTTTAAGATATCAAAGTTGATATTTTACTATGTTGGTTGACCCACTCAATATTTGGTTATTGAAATGTCCCTCGAGATGATTGAAGAGTCATATGGGAAAAACTTCAAATGTGACTCACACAAAAAGTAGAAGAATGTGCCCCATGGTGGGTGAAAAAACATATTGGATGAATAAATTTTAAACATTATAAACTATGGAATTTTTGTTAACAGTCATGGGATAAAGTCCCTATTCTATTAGTAGGTATTCATGGCTTTATTAAAATAATATAACATGTAAGGAATCTATATTACCTTCTATAAACAACTAACAATTTTTTAAATAAATCTCACTAAGGATTTTCAATTACAAAATTTTTAACATAGATATAACTGGAATTATAAATTAAATTAATGAATGCATGAATTTCTTAAAATATAAAAATATTTTAGAAAATTTAAATAATAAGGAATAAAAAAATACATAACATATAAATGTGTATCATTCAGTCAATTAAATTTGAACTAAAATGTCATGCAAAACCTTTTTATATTTATTATTCAAGAGGCTATATATGAAAATTCTTATTGTCCTATATCTAAAATAATTATTTATGCTATTAAAAATTTTCCAAAGCTAGCTTGGGTTTTACAAAAAACTAGGAACTAGAAAGTGACATATGATAAAATATAAATAGTTAATTTATTACATCATCACTTTTATAAATAATTAAAGCACTTTATAAAAATATAGAAACTTTATAAAATAAAGTGACTTTATCATATAACATAAATTTTTTTAAATAATCCATAGTTGGTCAAAAGGGACCCTTTCAAACTTGTGATTTTATTTGCCCTATACATTTGTTGGAAAAATAAAATTTTTCTATAGGATTCGTTGATGTCTAAAAAACTATCCAATTTAATCTAGCCAACTAAAAACTAGTTAAAATATATTAGTACTATGTAATTGAGCACACACTATTGGGCCAAATTACAACTTTTCATGTTTTTCCTTGAGTATAAGATTTTTTTGAACACTCCAATGTTTTCCTGATGCCTTATGCATATGATAATTATTGACTTATATAATAAACTTCACAAACAATATACACTTGAGAAATGAGCTCAATAATATGATGATATCTATTCAAAAAAAAAATCTTAAAATATGATATATAGTTTGTTGAAATTCATAATAGAAGAAACATTGAAACCTAAAGATGTAGAATATTCATTCTTTACCAACTTTGATAGTTGTTCTTTGAGTAGAATTGTGGAATTGACTTGATTCTCTTATTGAAGCAAATCATAAGGTAATTTTCAATGAACTATTGGATGTTGGATATCATTTATTTGCATCTATTTTTAATGCTATCAAGTTTCACTTTTTTTTCTTAGGAATATGTCTTTGAAATTTTATAGCATTGTACCCCTTGACATGAAGACCAAAATGTTGATTCTTGAAACTTTCATCAATGAAGAGTGAAGAGAAACCCAAATATATCACATCATAAAATTCAAGGAAGATTAATATGATTAATGACATCTCATACGTAAACTATGACTTGAATCCTATTAATGAATTCTATCCTATTTGAATCTTGTCAAATATTATCATGATGTTGTCAATCAACTTCAATAAATGCACAAACTAATACCATTTAGTATTTACTTTAGGCAATATTGTAAAGTGAATAATTATGTGAGTAATAACTCACTAACAGATTATAGTTGGTAAACTAGTTATATATATATATATATATATATATATATATATATATATATATATATATATATATATATATATATATATATATATATATATATATATATATATATATATATATATCTGTGTGTGTGTGTGTGTGTGTGTTATAATATTATTTTTATAATAATATATCACATATTATTAGTATCTAGTTGCTTAGTTAGTAGGTGAGAGATTCTAGGAATCTCATTATCCTCTATATAGGAAACATATTTTCTATATATCTATGTAATGGGGTATGAAATAAGAGGGTGAAATACATTATTAATTTGTGATTGAATCTCTTTTTGTTTAGTCCTATGCATAATATTTTTTTATTTCATATTAGTTTTATTAGAGTATAGTTGATCTCAATAATGGACGAATGATAGGTTGTGAGGGGCAGTTATTCTTTGCTTCACACATGGGATGAAAAAATAGTATTTTGATGAAAAAGATTATTTTTGTGTGAAAAATATATGAAATTATAAAATATTGTGTTTCATATAATATAATTTGAATTTATTAATTATTTTTTGTAATCTTCATTAGGATATTTACATCAAAACATTAATGGAAATTTATTTTCTTACTAGAAGACACTCAGCTTGCTTTATTCCAAAATTGGCTTAGCATCTAAAATATAGACCTTTCTGTAGCAGGTAAATCTATTTAAATAATCCATTAATTAAATTATTAAACACTAATATAATTTTATAAAGATCAAAGAACATTAATATCTATGGACATTTTTAGGAAGATTAAAAATTTAATATGGCCTATACATTAGTCTTTTTATGAAATATGTAGTAAATAAGCAAGACATATTACCTCTTATTTTATCTCATTAAATAATCATTTGTTTCCCTAGTTGATAAGAGAATTTATACCCATATTCATGTGTAATTTTATTTATTCTCATATTTTAATTGGTTTTTCTAATTGGATGCACTATCATAAATAAATAGTGAATGTAGCTAGTAAAAAACATCAATAGGGAAGACAGGGATACAATAGAATACTATATGCATCATATTAATATAAATTTCCTTTGATCATTGGAAGATCTCAATGAATTTCAATCTTATTGTACTTACTGCTTAGCGTGAGAGCTATCCTACTAGAAAATAGCTTCATATCACGAATTATGAAGCTAGTGTGTAATGTTCCATGTGGTGAAGTGCTATGGAGAACAACGTGTCAGTTATATGTTTTATTTAATCCAAATATCCATATTTTATAAATATTAAAATGATGACATATATAAATCGAATAGGACCATTCCTAATAATTTATCTAAAGGGTCTAATTTTTTATATAAAAACTCAAAAGTGCTTGCTTAGTCATAAGCATATAATAACTATAGTTTTGTGTGATTATGAGATTAATAAAGTTCAAGTCAATAAGTCATTATAAAAAAGTAAAAAAATTAATTTTTAAGAGTGTGTTGGAATATTCAAAGTCAAAATATTTTCTTTCTAATGGATGCAATTTTGGGCAACCATGACATCAAATTTTTAAGTCATATGTGAAAATTAGGGGGGATTTGTTTTCAAAAATGACACACAAAGGTTAATATTCAAATCAATATTTACTAAGTAGATGATTATAGATAATAGATATAAATGGACATTAGATTACATTCAATATCCTCTCAAAATATGCTAGTGATAAGGCTACAAAATAGATTAATGTCACTTGCATTTGTATCAAATAAGCTAAAGAGAAGGACAATTTTCAATGGTAGTGAAGATTTTATATGTTATTTTTTTGGGTTGAAACAAAAATAGACAAAGGATAAAAATTAAGATAAAGAGTATTTATTCCTTAAAATATTTATTTTATAATATTATGTTGTGTAAAAAATAAAAGATTATAAGTTATTCCTACATAATCCCCTTTTGTATAAGCATTATAGAATGTTTCTCAAAATGTACTATTGCACTCAAGGATATTGAAAAGGTTAAAATTGATCCTAAGACAACCCCACCCATGCCCCCCAACACAAATTGAAACATATACTAGATTATACTTTGGACATGTGTTAGGTCCACTTACAGACTTACTAACATAATGAAATGTTTAATGTACTATGCACTAACATGATTGGAACCAAAGGAGGGGAACTAAGTCAATTCAATAGAGGTAAACACATATAAAGGGATTTATAGGAAAACTAGTTGTAGTTTAGAAGTATTATGAAATTTGGGGTGTATCAATGTACACATACACTGATATGTCCTGAGCACCATAAATGGCACTCATACTTCATAATAAGATCATTTTTAGGTCCTTAACCCTATGTAATTACCTCACTCTCCTTAGTGGGTTTTAGTCCCATTCGAGTATGGTTAAGTTAAGAATTGGTTTAGCATGAAGGGTAGCCTTATAATTCTTAAATTATCATTTAGGTTATTCATGTGTTCAAGTCAAGATATATGCTATAATTTAGACAACCATTTAAATATCAACAAATAGGATTAATCTCACACTTGCAGATTTTTATTCATTCAAGCAACAATTAAATAAAAACATAAGAGAAAAGATTTCATAGAACACTCTTTAGTTCTATCAACTAGTTTACAAAACATTACAGCCTGTAAGGTCATTAAACTATTCATACACCATTCATATCAAACATAGTTGTTCATAATAGTTTATAACTTTAACATTATCTTTCTATAATCTGTGCAACTATTTAAATTGGCATAGCCAATGCTATAAAAGAGTAAAATGCCTAAATATATGGTTTGTAAATGAAGGGAACATCTTGCACAATCAACAATAATATATATAAATAACTATCCTCTCCAGATCTTTATTCATTCATAAGTGTATGGATAGAGACATAAGTATGTTATGAAGTCATTTCTCTTCAACTAGGAAAACCAAAACTAGATATCATACTATGGAACAATTCAAACAAGATAAGCCACAAGTTTCATTTGAGTTTCAAGATGAGTGGAACCCAAATAAAATTTTCCACCTAAGGAATTCTCATAAAACTTTCTATTAGCAGTTGAGGAAACTGACCAACTAATTCAACTCATGAGAAGGACATTAAGGAACAAAATAAGTATAAATTTCATAACTTTAAGAGAATATGATAGCTATTTATCATGTTTGGACTTCATTATGGTCTCATAGAATGAATTCATATAATTAAGTAATTAAAGAAATAATTGTGCATGATCATTCATCAAACTATAAGAATGATTAGTTATTTTATATATGTTTATGAATAAATTCCATATTTCATAATTATTCATAAAGTTGAGAAATGATATTATATACTTGTA
>JARHVA010002721.1:1260000-1272500 GCA_037957365.1 Torreya grandis
TAAAAACATAAGGACCACAACTAATAACACATAATGAAATATAATAACCAAATCAAATTTTTTCAATCACAATCAAATAATAGTATACCTGTTGGTCATATAAATATGCTCGTAAATCATTATTCTATGATTATTACCTCCACCACCTTCCTAGCTCATGGACAAAAACCTATAACCACGAAAATGACATAATTTCATTATGTTTTAAATAAATATTTATTAATAAATCATCATTAGGATTAAAAAATAGTCCATACTATAATAAATCATAGAATAAGTATGCTTTCAACAATACCATAACATGTACCACATAACGTAACTAAAAATATTTAAACAAGTCTAGTATCATAGTGTTAATGTAATAGCAATATAATATGTAATGAAAAAAGTAGGATTGTAATATATCCATAAAACTACATGAGGTGAATAGGTTGATGGGTGCCTATTATTTCTTAGGTTTGTGCTAAACCTATTGAAAACCATATAAGTTTTAAAAAGAGTACCTTTAATTTTTTTATCAAGATCATGAGGCAAGCTATTTTGGGGACACATTATCATTCAAAAACTAGGATATGTTTTCCCATATAAAAATTAGGGGGGAACTGTTAGGATTTACTATTTACTTTGGGTAATATTTTAAAATGGATAATTTCATGAGTAATAATTTAGTAATAGATTATAGTTTGTAAATTAGTTGTTATTATTAATTGGGTAGACATATTTTTATTATAACAATATACCTCATATTGTTAGTACTTCATTGATTTGTTAGTAGGTGAGAAATTGTAGGGGTATAACTATCATGTGTATATGAATCATATTTCCTACATAAAAAATGTAAAGGAGTGGAAAATAAGAGGGTGAAATATAGTATTATTTTGTGATTTAATCTCTTTGTGTTTGGTTATCATCAAGATGTCTATTTCATATTACCAACATATATTTTGACCATGTGTTCATCAATTTGGTCATGCTCCTAATTTATCTTGACACTAGTATCATGTTCATATCTATCAATGTGATTGATGGAGGTACTGGGGTAGAATAATATACTACTAAATTGGTGATATGTTTAACATATGAAACCAATTGTTGATCTCACTTTTTGTATCATGGCATTTGAGGCTTGTACTTATCCATGCATTGAATGATCAGATCTAATCATTCTTATGCATTTATTTTATCTCCATCTATTTTATATCTTCCCATCATCATTGTATAAATTTTATAGTCTTTAATTTACATGTATTATTAATTTTTATCCACAATAGTTATCATAATCCCTATAAATCTAATTATTTGTTCATTCATGATGACTTTATAAATTGCTTTGGGATTATTCTCAAGAGGAGGAGATGAAAAGGATTTGATTACATCAGTGTCAATAATGATTTGTTTAAAAACTCTTTTTCTTTTATTGATGACTTCTTAGAGCCATTTTCATGTGTCAGTGATAGGAGGATCATTCTGGATTGATAGATGAACTTTAATTTGGGTTTAAACTAGAGGAGGTGATTGAACTGCAGCCAACACATGATAATTAGGTTATGCTTATTATGATATTTTATTATAATATGAGAATATAACAATTGGGACATGATTTTTATCAAATCCATGTATTTTAGAGTAGTATTGGTAATAAATAAATACTATTCAGGGCTAGTAGGAATAGATGGAGAAATATTGGATTGTGAAATTTATTGAATAATCACTCTTTCTCATTCATTTTACATGATTATTTGGATATTAATAGAAGGTTTAATAGATTTTGGAGTTATTTAATTTATCAATAAATTTAAACTATAATTTTCTTCTATGGTTTTACCTTTCAGTGGAGGTCATTTTATAGAAGATGATGATGACCTTAAATGATTAAGGACTCTCTTTTTTAAAGGTTTTATATTATTCTTGAATTTGAGGTTGATTATTTTAAGTTGTAGATCATTTTGTAATCTTTTTTTAGGTATAATATACTACATATATGATATTTGTATTTATGTCTTAGACTAAAATTAATTACATTTTGGTTAAATCAATTATAGGAATAAGATTTGAGATATTCTCATTATAGTAAGGATCAATAAGGTTTTACTTGTCATCTGTGACTCATCTAGGTACACGTTTCCAATTAAAAGTAATTATTTTCCTTAGAGTCATTTTGTAATAAATTTTAGATGCACATCACTATCAACTTTATAGTCTACATGGTAGTCTTAAAATTGTGTTTGATGCTTGTAATTTTCTCATAGAATTCCTTTAATGAATCCAATGATGTCAAATTATAATATTTTTACGAATGGGTGAATGGTTACCACAACCATTTTAGTGTCCATTAATTCAAATTTAGTATATGGAGGACATTTATATTTACCTATTGAAATTTTGAAATGAACACCATTCTTATGATTTTCTTCTAGGAAATGATTTACTTAAGCCAACTACTAATGTATATCATTTAGAGGCCATTTTTCACTTACATACTTTCGTAATTTATATGTAACTCTATTAAATCTACCAACATTGATGTAGGATAAGGTACATAATTGGATATACCAATGATCCTATTTGGTAATTGTATCCATTGACCATAATGAGGATCTCTTATTAGGATCCTTTTCAAGCATTCTAATGACATGAAAGTGGAACACATGATTGACTTAGATGAAATATTTTGCACTAGCCTTGATATTTATTTTAGGATAGAAGTGATATACTGTATTCAGTCATCAGGTTATAAACTCATTGATTTATAAGCTTGTGAATAATTTTATCTAGAAAAAATTTATAATAGGTATGAGGTCTTGTATAAATGACCCCATCATTCTCATATTTAAGAGTTTTTGTGCATAACAACACTTACAATCATAAATAAATCAGCAAATTATTTATTGTGAAGTATAACACATATGAAATTATACACTAATTATTAGAAGTAATA
Source organism: Torreya grandis (assembly GCA_037957365.1). Lineage (NCBI taxonomy): Eukaryota > Viridiplantae > Streptophyta > Pinopsida > Cupressales > Taxaceae > Torreya > Torreya grandis. Next base: position 1,262,939 of record JARHVA010002721.1, read on the forward strand.
TGCCAATGGAATTATAAAAACATAGCTACGGAGAGTGAATTTAAGCTACTTCTTGAAAAATTCATTCTTTTGAGATTCATTATAAAATATCTTGATTTTAGCTCATTTGATGGCCTTCTAATGTTGATTAATGAATTTGGATTCATTGAATGGATATACATATAATATTTTTAAATAAGACTCTTCACTAATAGAAATGTATTCTTTATATTCATGTATTACATAATTATCTTTAATTTATTAAGGACTAATCAAGAAAAATGGCTTGTTATTGGGATTGAACATTCATCACTTTTCATGATTATTATTTTATGCACATATAATCACTCTTTTTTGGGAACTTCACTGTAAAAAAAATGCTATAACTTGAGGAAATCCATAGTCATATATTCACCTCATGAATATAATTTTTACCTTACATATGATTTTGTCACAAAATTATTTCATATTAATGTGTCTAAGTTTTATGTGTATGATGTGCTTATATTTAGACTCTAGCATGAAAATCAATGTGATTCCTTAAAATTAATATTTTAAAAATATTTATGTTGATTTAATAATTTCTAAATATTTATAAATATCTAAATAAAATGAAACAAATACAACCTATAACATTTTCAAAGAAGGACAGGTTGACAAATTAGGAAAATAAGGTGTCGGGTCCATGTCTCTAGGTATACCTTTTATAAAGAAATTTTTTCTTCAAAATGACTTGTAAAATTTATATTGAAACAAGGGTTGGATTTAAAAACCAAATTTACATGAATTTTTATCTTTTTGGAAATAAAAATCATGGAGAAAATCATAAAATGTAGAATGGCATGAAGATCCCACATGAGTATATATCACCTTTTACCTTAAAAACCACCTTCTATATCAAAATATCACTAATTTCCTTGTTCTTATTCTTTAAAAACAGATTATGAGATCTTGAATTCATATGAAGGAATGATACATCACTTTTATAGACATCATTTTACATTAAAGATAGCCATATAAAAATATAACAAGTAGAATATCTATTAAAAGATGCCATGCAAGAATACATTTTTTTTCAACTAAAACCACCTATAAATTATAAATACCATATGTTCACCATAGTTATATTTTTAGACAAAGTATATTTACACAACCAAAATCACTTGTGTATAACCAATAACATTAATTTAGTAGCCTAAACCATAACTTTTTGAGTGAAACCCTAAATTTGATAATAAGACCACATTTTTTTGTAGAAATATCACATTTTTGGTAATAATACCATTTTTTTAGGACAAAATTATACCTTTGAAATAACAATTTCACTCTTTGGAGTTGTTAAAATCTTTTTTAGTGGTTATAGAAATAAATTTACATGGCATGGGAATTTTTAAACTGTCTTTCTTTATTTATCCTAAGTTTGAAAAAGATGCCATAATAGTTGGTTTGTAGTTGCTAAAAAAAAATCATATTTACTTTTAATAATTAAATGACCTAGAGATTATTTTGTAGCTTAAATGAGCTATTGAAACATGAATGATAGATAAAATACAATTTAGATCCATTTTATTTCTTGGTTTTAAAATTTGTTCATTCTCTTGCATGATAATATTTAAAGACACCTAACAAAAGTTCAAAAACACTTATTTTATATAGTTATATTTTTGATATTCTTAAAAAAATAATTATAATTCATGATAAATACAAATTTATGGAATACCTTGACAACAATGATGAATAACTCTGAAAACAAATGAAAATTTATTCATAAACACCTTAAATGGGATGCCATAGTGATTGACTTGAATCTTTTTGAAAATATGGATGCATCCATGTTTTACTAGGTTGAAATCTCTTGAATTAATTTTGTGGTCCTAAATGAGTTATTAGAATTGTTTACAACTTCTCCAATGTATTTATTCATTTATTCATGGATTTTGAGATATTTTCTAATTTTTTCACTTCTTCACGACCTTTTGGAATTCTTAAGATAAAAAATCTCATTTTTGATTTTCACCATTACCTTTACCATGTATTTATTTTCCAAAAATAAATAATGTATCCCCAAAAAATTCATTGCCTTAAATGATGGAGGAATGAAAGTGAGGAATCGGGGAAGGGAGTTCAAGTTTCACTTTTCAAGCTTCTTCCAACTTCTTGGGAAACATCTTCAAATTCCATGTGTGTGTAATAAACCATCGCTTCTTCCATTTTGAAAACTAAATACAAAAATCTCATACCTTTATAATTTTTAATGAATTTACTTGTATATACATGTAAAATAATTTATTTTTCCTTATTAATAAGAATCATTGATATAATAATTAAAGATAAAATTATAAAACTCTTTTATTTATTTATTAATAAAATTAATAAACAAAAGGTTTTAATAATATCCTTGAGACCAAGTGGATGATGGGGAGTGGGAGGAACAATAATTGAACACAACTAGGTGAGTAAAGTGTCAAAGTCATGGGAACATTTATTGCATTAGTGAATTGAATTGTTGTGGTGGAAATTTGAGTTATGAAAACAACATGTTCATTTGGCATATAATTGAATGAGTGATAATGATTGAACACTATGTCACATTGGTGTAAACATTAACATATACATTGTCATAGTTATGCACATATAGCTTTTCTCATCCAATTAATCATTTTAGTAATCAATACATTATTTTCAGCCGATAAATTATGTTTACAAGATCTCTAAAGGATGATTTAAATTATTTATTTGAAAATTTTATTATAATGAGCTAGAATTTCATGTGTGAAATTTTGAGAAATACAACTAGCTCTAGTTGGTGATGTGGAATAATTAATACATAGATCAAGCTTCAAAATCTTTAGTTTTATATATTAGTTTCCTTTTATTTTTATCATGATCTAGGAAATGGACATTTAATTCATTGATCTCAATCATCTGACATTTTAACTTGCATTATCAAGAAAGATCACTTCCCTTGTTAATTGGATTATCGCTTAAGGTCACTTATTATGAGTCTTGATAGAGAAATATATTTAAACATCAAGAGGGTGGAGATAAAAGATAAAACATGTAAAGTGAAGAATAAATAATAAATCCAAAGAAAGTAAACAGATAAGGAATGAGAAAGCAAAGAAACAAAATCCTAAATTTAGTTATGTATATGGTTGGGGATCACCAAACACTACTTTCCTTTAAAGTAATGCTTTAGGTATTTCCCATTGTAGGATAATTGGATATGTGTACCATCCCAATATGTCAAATATAAATCATTATCTCTACATAAATATCTTTTTCTAAATAGAGCCATCCATACAAATTCTAGTTTGTTATGACTCCTTTTTGTTTCTCTTCGCCTATCCCATAAGAGTATTAAATATCCAACATGGAAATCTATTTCTCTTAATTTTTCTTGAAGATAACTTTAAAATTATATTGATTTTTTTTAAATTCTATTTACATCCTATTTCATATATTTTTCAAGCTTATTTAGATATAAAATCCTCTTATCTATTTAGCTTTAAAAAAATTGATTCTCAATGGCTCTTTCTGGCAGGAGTGTAAGATATTCAAGTGTTATTGTAAATTATAAATTATAATATCCATTTTATGTGTGATATGATCTTCCCATAATGCATCACATATTTGGTTATTTATTTTACTCTAATTTTCATCAACCAACTTGTGAGTGTTGGGGAAGAAGTTTTATCACCTAATTTTCCCTACCCATTTACTTCTGTGTAATAATAATATTATTCCAAGTAAATTAAATAACCATAATATAATCTGATTATTTTTAATTAATACATGTTGGACACATTGTGTGTTACAATATTTTTTGGAACACTATATCATACCGAGATGCTTTCTTTAATAAAATTACATAAAACATCAAAATATGTCTAATTAACTATGATATCCTATGCTCACTTGGTAAAATAATATTTTTTGGTTATATAAGGAGTTTTACAAAAACTCAAATTTTGATTAATTTTTCCTACAAAATTTAATCCCCAATAGTGGAAAGGATCCTCTATAATAACATTATTGATGGGAAATATTGAAATATTTTATCATTTGACAAATTACTAGCATGATTCATACTTATTGACCCATTCATAATAATACTTGAGAAGTGTAGACCAATACTAATGGGATTTAATGATTTTATATATACTCACTAGAGGAAAAAAAGTCCAACATAGGCTTAATTGTGAAAATCTTATAGAATATATTTTTTGCTATTCATAAGCACATTTGAGAAAAAAAGCATTGATATTTTTAATAAATATTATACCATCCTATATTGCATATTTATTAGCCTTGAATTTGACCATTATTCATTTTTTATCAACCAATTGAGATGGGCATTCTCCATATGTTAGGAAGAAGGAAATATCTACAAACCATTCATCAACAGAATCTATAATTAGAATGAGAGATAATTATTCTTTATTTTAGTCATATGTACATATTGAGGTAGGAATCTATTCAGTATTTACATATTCTACTATAAACTGACATAAGACCTTACATGAAACTAACTTACTATGTTTGATCTTAAAAACATACTCTTAAACCTTAGTGATCTAATTTCCTCATTTTTAACCTTGTTCATGTTGACTAAAAATATAATTTACCAGCATAATTGGTACCTTGACAATATAATGTGAGTGAAGGATAAAATACCTAGATTTATTATCAAAAATTACAATAGTAGAAGCATGTTTTTCTTCTCAAGAATATTTTAACTCATAGTATTTAATACCATAGCTCATGAAACCGATTAGTGACTAAATCCATTCATTTCTATTTTTAATCAAAGTGGATGAATGATTACGGTTTGAATAATAACAATAAATGATGAATTCCTTCGTGAAGACTATGAATACTACGGTAGGTATATGTTCAATGGCATTTTTTTTTTACATGATAATTTTAAACTTGTTTTTCCATTTTAAGTAAAGTTTTCCCTTTATCATTTCAATAATGTGTCATGTATATTTTGAAAAATCATGAACACATCTTCTTATAAAGTACACTTTCCAAAAAAATGAGTGTACAAATGGCTTGTTGGTAGTAATAGATAATTTATGGATTAGTTCAACTCTTTCATAGTTAGATTTTATTTATTATTTTGAAATAATGTGCCCAAGGAGTTTCTATTTAGTCAACTAAAATGATTTTTTAGAGTTGATAAAAATGCCCTAAAGATGACATTTTTTTAACACTCTCAAGATGCTCATAATGATCTTAGTTTTTCTTCAAAAAATAAAGCATAAATCATATAAATATTCCATATTTATCTCATTATTAAAATCAATGAAATCAAATTCTATGGCACTTTGGGATGTATTATATGCATTGATAAAATCAAATTACATGCTCTGATATTTCAACATACTCAAAGGAGTTGTTAAAGTAGTCTTGTGTTGATCTTCTATGTTGACTTCTATCTAATTGTATCCTAAGAATCCATATATCATAGAGAAAAAATATGAACCCTTAAATACTTTAAGAACATAATCCATGACTGGTAAGAGATAGTTATCCTTTGTGTGCAACTGATTCAAATTTTTGAAATCCACATAGATCCGGATTTACCAATTATTCTTATGAACTACTACAATATTAGGAATTGATATTGAATGATGAGTAGGAAAGATAATTTAAGCATTTAACATTTAATAAATTTATTTTAAAATTTACTTATTATTTTTTCATTATAATGCTTTTTTTTAATGCTTTAAATCTTTGGCATTAGGCTTGAGTGGAAATGTGTGTTACATTTCCTTTGGTTATAAATATTTGACATCTACACACGAATACAAAAGAATATAAATAAATATTTTCATCAAAGTGATAAATTTTATTCTCTCTTTATTGGAGTAAAATTTTATTATGTTTACCAATCTTGGTTTTTCTTCCAAACCAATATTCACCTTTTCACAATTTTTTGAATTAAAGTAATATTTATGCATTTTCTATTTAACAAACTTGTCATGATTATCAAATAGATTTTCTAAGGAAATCAAATATCTATGTTTTTTTTTCCTTTTTAGTTTAATCATTCTTTACTAATCTTGATCCTTAGTAGTTCCTTCCTTCTATGTTTGTGTTGAAGATTCTCTATATGATGATTTATTGGGATCAAAATATAGGTTTCTTAAAATATTTTATTATTATTAAAAGTGATAATGCTTTGTTCGTTATTGAAAACTTGTGAATTTTAAAAACTTTCTAGCATACTATGAGCTTATACCATCTTAATAATATAATTTTTTTTTGTAATATCTAAATTAGTGTTTAATAAGGTAACAAATACTATGAGGTCATCTACTTTGGCATTATTTTCTCTTGGTGTATATGTTATAGAAAAGGCTTTAAAACATTCTATATTGTACAAAAAAAAATTATGAGGTGATTTAGGTGGTCATTTTTAACCCTATATTGACCTTTAATCTATTTGACAACTATTTTTAAATCTCCCAAAACTTTAATATTCCTCATTCCCATTTCATTAGGAACCCATAAACCAAGTAGTAGTGCTTCATATTAAGTAATGTTTATGGTTCATTCGAATTGTATCTTATATGAGAAAAGAAAAATATCTTTGTTTATAGATATAAGAGTAACTAATGTTTATTCACCATTTGAGGAATAATTTCCATAAAAATTGAGTGTCCAAATATCATCAAAATTACTTTGCATGACTTTAGTAATTTTCAAATGCTCATATGTCATGAGTAGATAATTCCCTATTCTTACATCTTCATAAAAACTGTATTCTCTAAGATCATCAAATTTTTCCACAATGTATTTAATCTTCAACTCAAGTTTTTCATGAACCTAAAACATACATGGTTTGACATTTCCAGTATAAATCTGATGGTGATGCAATGACATTTTATTTTATGCTCCATAGGGAACTCTATGGCTCTAAACAAATCCTATGCTTCCACATTCCTCTTTTAAACCCTTTCAACCTTGGTTTACATAAACATTGTGGTGATTGCGCAATTTAGGTGATGGTTTAGATTCCAAAGTGGGGTTATGCATTAAAATAGTGATGATTACATTATCTTAAAGGGTATTTTTGTCAATATAAGTGGCGGTTATAAAATTGCCCCTATATATAGTGATGATTCCATCACAAAGTAAACACCTTCTAAAATAATCTCTCATGACTCGTATATTCATGTGTTTTTCACAATAAATTTCAAATTTCATATTCTTATCACTTGTGTTCACGTATAATCATGTCCAAATCACTCACTCTCCTAATTTTAGCATTCCTAAGTTTATCTCAAGTTAAACTCGGTGTCATACTTAATTGAACTCTCTCATGCAAAATCCATTTTATTCATATAAGAAGGCCAATTTACGTTTGATTTTAGATCCTAAAATTACTATTAAATATTTTTATTGATAATATTTTGTACCCAAAACCTTTAAATAATGTTTATTATATTCATCCCTTAGTATTTTTGAGTCGACTACTTAGATAAAAATGAAGAAGTGTCATTGGTGAAAGTAACACATACCTTGCATGCCAAGAGATTAGCCATCCTTAGCTAAATTACTATTATTTCTATGGATTGTGTCTTCTAAAATTTTATATATTTTTCTATATTTTATGAATCATATAGATAGATAATTTATTCAATCTACATAAGAGCATAGAAAGCAATCATACTGAAGATTATTCTATCAACACACTACTTCCACTTTAGTTGATTTTTTCTCAAATTAGTTTGGATTTTTTTTTGTTAGTATTTATTCTTTATTATATTATATACTATATAACCTCTTATTTTTATTAAATTAATTTCCTATTAAAAATAGAAAATAAGCAAATTTTATAGTGAAATAGATTTATCTCTTTCACTTGCTTTTGGTACAAAAACATAATGGATTTTGATTTATGCTTGCATTCAATAGATTAGTTTCATTCTAAGTTAAAAATATATCACTTCAATAATTCCATGAAGATTTATTTAAAAATGTTGAATTCATTTTCATCGAACAAAATTTTTCTTTTAATTGATATCTAGACAAATTTCTTGAATCTTAAAAAATTACCTAGGCAAACATAGAAACATAGACAACCGTAGGTGAATGTATGAACTTAAAATATTACTAATCTTATTGATTTGAAAGGGTTAACAAAATTTTCATTTATATATTTCAAAATAGAAAATCAGAATGTATATATTTTACTTTCATCCTATAAATAAATTAGAAAAGGTTTATTTGTAGCAAGTTAGAAAGGTTAAAAAGTTAGCCTAATTTGCTTACAAGGAAAATTCATATAAAGTGTTTCATTGTTTCTATTTTGGATCCTAAATATTATGATATTTATTTTTAAAAATATATTCAATTATTTAATTTATCTTATTTCACTAAAACAAATTAAAACAAAAACTATATATATTACCTAGTTCACATACAAATAGATCTAGGAAAAATCAACATCTTACATAGTAGTATCAATTTCTTCCCTCTCCCATTGCATGTATTCCAAACATTAAAAAGGGTAAAAAAAATAGTTTTGATCTTAGTTTTTTTTAGTTTTTATATTCCTCACTTTCCACACTTTGTTTTCACCAAGAAATTATTCATTGGTTAAAATCCTATAAAATCCCAAAAACAATCAATAATACAAGCTTTACCCTTTTTGCAAGAAAATACATCATATCAAAATCCTTACCCATCCATGAAATAAATAATATCTTATATCATCCTTGTTTATCTACACATGTAACCATATTATATAATAATCCTTTCCCATCTATGTAAGCAAGCATATCCTATAAGATCCTTGTCCATCTGCACAAGTAATACATATGAAAGTCATGCATTAACATTCCAGTAAGAATAATTTACAAGCCACTGATTGAAAAATATTATGCACTTTCCATGGATTTTACGTAGTCTCTTTTTTTTGACCCATCATTAGACAATAAGTCTTTCCTGATGTGGTCTAGTCCTTAAAATTTGAGAACTTAGTCCCACTATTGTCACACATTCTGACATTAATGTTAAATTAAGAAGTGAGGTATTTTGATCAACTCTAATTTCCCACCTCATCATAGAGTCCTTATTTTCTTATAATAATAAGATCACATCTCAGATCCACCTATCATTTTTCTCCCATAGAAAAGGGATTTCAATACAGTGTTATCCAGCTTAGTCAACCATTCATCACATCTTATTCACTAGGGGCCTAGCTTTTTCTTATATCATTCACACATGGTAGATTACATTGGCTAGGAAAGGTCATTCCAATAGACCAAATATTATCCCATGAGTCATTCAACCCAGTCTCCCTCATTTCCCTTAGCCTAGCATTGACCAATAACCTTGCTTTCTTATGATATTAAAGACTGAAGGGACCTAGAGTTCTATCTCCATGTAGTATGACTCTCTTAATGATTATCAAGATGTTGTTGAATTATTTTGGTTCTATCATGATAAACCATTTCTGCCACCTATCTTGAATCCCATTCCACTCAACAATCATGCAATCCCCTAGCCCATCCATTATGTTGGTTGCCTTAAGAAAACCTTAGGGGGTCACGTGCATAGGTTATCA
>JARHVA010002721.1:1277500-1357500 GCA_037957365.1 Torreya grandis
TATATGAAACTAGAACAATGTAGTGATATAATGTTTTAATATGTGAAGAAGAGGGAATCTAGAAGTAGGAAAATGGATTTAGAATTAAACTTTCCTATGAAAGGGGAAATGAAATGGGTGACAGGGGAAATTAAGGAAAAATTAAGCTAGATAAAACTCTTTAATGAATTTAAGACATTAAAATTAGGGTTCTCAAAACAAGAGGATTTTCAATATCAAGGACTTGAATATTTTATCATAACCACATAAATATTTGGTTATCAAATGAAGTGTGAATATCATCCCATGAAGGTTATATTCATTAAAATTAAAATGGAACTACCTTCCCACAACATGTTACCAATTTATAGAGACCCCTTACAAAGTCATTTGTCTAGTGTGAAAGTTGGGTGCTCGCATTAAAAAGTAGGTGACATAATAGATATTAAATTCTCCTATCCTAATCTATTGGCCTAACACACCCTAATGGACCTTGCCTCTATGATGAGGTAAACTATAGAGTTTGATCTTTGATACGAGATACACGATGTGTTATAAATCATGTATTTTGGTGTGATGTTGACATTTTAATTTTATATTTCCTTTGGATCATTATCTTTTGTTTTAAATGATTTAGATTTTAATATTTGATGTATTTTTCTAATCCTCCATACAGATTAGGAGAACCAAACATGGATTTTAAAAATTACTATCATTTTGAATCTATAGACTTGGTATCTAAGATAGATGACTTACAAAGCATGGTGACGAAGAGTCTTACTTATTCTTGTGAAATACAAGTGTTATCTTGAATTCAACCTTGTTTGATCTAAAGTGGAACTAAAGGAATGGAAATCAAAGAAAAAAGACATGAAATAATTGGAATTACGTCAAATTATAAAATAAGTGATAATGTAAATGTGATATAATGACATGTAAATATGAGCCCTTATAATAATAAAGTATTAAGTCTAGGGAAACATGTTAACATAGTTTGTTCTATAATTTATATCCACAAAATAAAAATAAAAGCAAGGCTAAGAATATGGGATCAAAAACAAGAAACAACTTCTAAACATTATATAAAAAGGAACACTCTACTTGGTAGAAATGTTGGAAATAATAGGCAGATTTAATGAAGAGAGCCTTGTCCTATCCATAGTCTTACACTGAAACTCATAAAAAGAAATCTCAAGTGGGTGAAAAAAATAAAAAATGGTATTTGAGAGGAGAGATTGGTCTTATCCATGGTATTATAGTGTGAATAAAAAATAAAAACCTAAGTGAGTGTAAAATAGTGTGAAAAACTAGTATTTGTGAGGAGAGATGGGTCTTATCCATGGTATTACATTGTAACACACAAAAAAAAAAAAAAAAAAAAAAACAATCAAGTTGGTGTAAAAATACTTTAGAAAATAATAGAATTGTGACTAAAATATAAAAATGTATGATAAATTTATGCATGGAATAAAAAGGCATTCATGTGAAAAACCTGTTCTTATCCATGGTATTATAATACAACTCATGAATTAATTAAATAAAATGACTAAAGGAAAGAACTAAGGTTTTTGGATAAGTTATACTACTATAGAGGCTGAGATCATTGTATAAGTTTGAAAATAATTGCTAGTATGGTAGTATATAGAGGTAAGAAAAGAAGGGAAATAATTAAGAACAATATTTCCATAAAACATGCGCATTAATGGGTTATTTGAAAACATTGCTTTCATGATTTAATAGGCATTAAGTACTAGGAAAAATAATGTCTTTCACTAAATAGGTCCTTCATCATTTTAAAGCATATTTCCATTCTTTATCATGGGTTTTGTCTAATTTTAGGACTAGATCACCAATATTAAAAGTGCATATTTTGACCTTTTTGTTATGTTGTTTGGTGATGTAAGCCTTGTATTGATAGTTATGTTGGAGAGAGACTAAATGGTGATCATCAATAAGGTATATAACATGAATAAGAGCTTCAGCTATTTTTTAATCAATAATGATAACATGAAGAACTATACATAAATATAGAAGTTCAAATTCTAATGGTAAGACAGATTTGAAACCATATAATAGTGAAAATGGTGTTGCCCTAGTGGCAATACATATACTAGTATGCTAGGCCAAAAGAGTGAGATATAATTAAAGATTATAATAAATTTAGGTTTTTAATATTATATTTTGTAATATTTTTTTGATAATTTTTCTAGTGGCCTCTTCTTCTCAATTGCATTATAGATGGTAAGGTATGGAAAATTTATGGCAAATTTTAAATTTTGCACATAATTTTTTCATGTCCTTATTTTTACAATTTCCACCATTATCAAAAGTGATAGTATGGTTAAATCCAAATCAAAAAATTATTTGGCTAATTATAAATTTATAAATAATGGTTCCTACAACATTGATGAGAGGCATGGCTTCTACCCATTTAGAAAAATATTCAATAGCGGTAATGATAAAAACATGACCATATTATGATCAAGGTAATTTACCAATGAGATCTAATCCCAACATGAATAATATCCAAGTAAACTCCATGATTTGAATCTCAACTAGTGTTGAATGTATTAAATAATCATGAAGTTGGCAAGGATTACACATTTTGTCAATATCCATAGTGTTCTTCTCTAAAGTAGGCCAAACATATTCCATATGTAATAATTTATGTGTTATAGTATGTATACTATAGTGACCAATTCAAGTTACACTATGTACTTGTTCAAGGATAGGAAGAACCTCTTATTGAATCAAATAGTAGAGTAGGGTACCTTATGCATTATGGTCAAAAATGGTGTTGTATAAGAAGACATGTTTAATGTCTTGCTTATGATTTCTAGTATTTTCCTTAGAATCTATTTTGGGAGGATAGGTTTTATGTTATATAAACTAGATGATGTTTTTGTAACATGGTATATATCATATAGTGATAACCTCTATATCATAAATGAGTGAATAATTTGGTTTGATAGAATATTGTGATATTGTGATTTGGATAAGAAATTTGAAATCATTAAGTACTTGATGAGTATGAAAGTGAGATTTTGAAGAAGCAAAAGAGTTATCTATGGAATTATAATCTCTTACAATTATTTCAATGATAAAATAATCAAACTCTTTGGCAAGTATGGTTGTCATTTGATGATAAGCATCTAGATTTTCACTTTTACACAAACAATCACCATTATTCTTGTAGTAGATAAAGTTTAAATCACCCAAGGTATGTAAATATGAGATATGGAATTGAAGTGTTGATTTCATACCTAAGATGAGAGATCCATATTTGGCCATGGTATTAGTAACATCAAAGGTGAATTTGAATTCCATAAGGATGATTTTACCATTTGGGTTTATTAAAATACAACTTGTTTTATATCCTTGGAGGCATTTAGAGCCGTAAAAGTGGAGAATCTAAGTTTATTTGTGAAAATCAATGGTAAATGGAGGAATATCTTCAATAAATAATTTGTATTTAATATTATTAGTAATGATATTAGTGTCCTATTCATTATTTGCCTCTAAATTAGCACTAAAGTTGTGAAAATAATATTTAATGGAGATAGCCTAGTTGAATCTTCAATATAAATAATGTTATCCTTGAAGAGATTATATTGAAGGTGATTCAAAGATGGTATAAATTCCATTGTGAGTTGGTCAGTGTTGACTTGCCTTTTGAGATATTTTTGGGTGATAATTCAAAGGTAAAATTCAAAAAAAATCACCATCAATTTGCCAATTCTATCTACATGTAATAATACTTTGGATAAGAAATGATGAAGTGGATCGAAGTGGACATTAACATAAGTGGTTTAATAAATCATATAGTGATAGATTTTTTTGTTGTAAATTAGATAACAAAAATCATGTTATACTTTACTATATCAGTTTTCATATTCAATGAGACCTCAACTAATGTAGTAAATATTGTATTCTCTTAAGATAACATTTTGATAGGCAAGCATAACCTCAAATGGTATGGGAGTGGAAGAGGTGTATAAAATTAAAGGATGGTCATTGGAAGGTACTCGAAGGGTGGGAGGATGGAGTAAATAATCTTTTATGTTATCAATATATTTATAGTATGGATCAATCCATTATAGAGCATTACCTTTTATGAGAAGGGAATTAATAGAGTAGATATGGTAATCCATTTCTAAGATAAATTTTTAGATTTATTCAAGATTACCAAAATAAGTGTGAATGTGAAGAATGGAATGAGGAATGGGAATGTTGAATATAGTGTTGATTTTAGAGGAATCAAAATCAATAAAATAAAGAGAGACTGGGAACCCTAGAATTTTATTGAATGTGATGCCAAAGACACACTTATATGGATTAAGTTTAACTTTATATTTGATTAATGGATAATAAATTATAGTTATATTAGTAAGGTGTGTTGTAAAACTCTTAGAGTTGGTAATGAGGTTGTCAACATAGCTTTCCACAATATTGTGTATAATATCATGCAAAATATAAGTCATGGCATGTTGAAAAGTGGCTCTTGCATTTTTAATTTTCAAAGGCATTTTGAGATAGAAATAGATTCCCCATTATATAATAAATGTTATTTTATTTAAGTCCTCATGGGCTATGTGGATTTGATTAAATCTTGAAAAATCATCCATAAGCGACAAAATTTCATATCCAATAGTGGAATCTATGATGGAATATATTAAAGGTAATAGGGAATTATCTTTTTGGAATATGAGGTTAAGATTATAGTAATTATTCCATATATTAATGACCATGGTAACAATTTTATGAGCTAAAACAATGTTTGATAGCCATTTAAAAATGTCAATAGATTTAATAATTTTTGCATCAAAAAGTTTGATAATTTCTTTATGGCATAATGTGAAATTTTCCATTATTTTTGTTGGATAAGTTTTTCATTTAGGTAAGTGATGATGTTATGTAAAGAGATACTAGGGTCGATGCCTAACATATATTAATATGAGCAATTAAACATTTCATGGTATTATAGAAGAATAGGCTAAAATTATGATTCTCTAGAGTGAGTTATTAGAGATAGTGATGGGTCTAGGACATGATGGTGTACCATATTTTATTCTTATTATTTCTTCAATAAGCATAAAATTTATATATTTTAAATGATATGAAGCATTAGGAAGAGAATAAATATGATTTGTTTTGGTGTCCACACTAGGAATGAAGTTATTATAATGAGTATTTTTTTGTTTGAAGTTTTCAAGTTTATGACTTTTCTATTGCCATTGAGTTTATCTATCTATCATGGAGTAACTTAATTATGTCTTCATCACTAGGGAGAATGGGTAAGAGTCCTTAGTAGTTTATGTCTACTTTAAAATAAATGATTTTATTACCATGTTGATCATATTTGTTATATATACAATCACTAAGAGTGGGGGGCAGGGTGAATTAGTGAACACAAATAATCCAAATTCAATTATAATAATTACAAACACTTAACCAGTTACCAAAAGCATTCATGAAGCATACACATCATTCATAGTAATGAGCAAGAGAGACAATGTAATATCAATCACATAACACATGATAGATGTGGGAAACCCTCTTGGGGGAGAAAACCCATTGGAACTTAAAATTGGACTACCACCCTATAATAAAAATAACAAATTTACACTAGATGCAAATGATCAAGGAACTAGAATCCCTATTTAGTGTGACTAAAATCCCATAAGGTGCTAAAACACCTATATAGTTGAGCTACAACAAAAACTAAAATTTTAGCAAGTTTCACCTTTCAAGGAGGCTGCAACCACCTTATATACTTAGATTCAACAAAAACACCTATGAACACATCCACCTTTAAATTGATGTCTTCAACACTAGATGATGGACATCTAATTATCACTCTTCACCTTTTCTCATACTCAATCTATAAGAACACTATTCTACCAACATAATTATAACCTATAGGTCATATAAATGGCCCTTAATTTATTTATTTATTCATCTCATACACAAGGAACTCAACCCCTTACTTTCTCCATAATTTACATATGCATGCATCTCTCAAATCTCTTCCATGTCTCTCACTCAAGTCTAGAAATTAGCATCTCTGATTTCACTAATTATAAAAAAACATTAAAATCACTACCTTGGTCAGTCATTAGGCATGACTTAATCCCTAATGCATTTTTCACATCAATACATAGCTCAAAATAATCTTCATAGATTGGCCATACCATATATGGGTCACCCTTAAGGAACTACACCTTTCAATTAGGCCCTTGTAGCCCTTATAGGTCTCATGTGAATCCATTCACTCCTTTATATCTCCATAGAACAAAAAAGGAACATACTACCACTTTCAATAACATGGGTCTACTCCTTATGTCCACTTCGACATCTTCAAATGATCATAATCAAATCTACTCACCTCTACATATGTTCAAATAACTCAGACACTTGCCTGGAACATAGGAACATCATGAATGAGAAAACAGTAAACTTATTAATAGTTTTTCATGCTCAAGATAGATTGATCACACCTACAAAATCTACATAAAATATACTTAAAGAGTCTAAAATAATCTTAAATAGATAAGACAACATGAAACATTGAAACAACACACTAAAACATCCTTCTTGTGTCACTTGAAAAATAAATATAGAAACATAGTCAACTTTGAATCTCAATATATTTGATTATACACACTTTTATATATTCAAATCTATATTTCTAGATGTACCTTAGAGTCCTATACAATTCAATTTTCATTCCATGAGCACATTCTGCATGGATCAAAAGATATGGCCAAATTATAGAGCACTAGTTTTTCTCTTGTGAATTCAAATATTCAAATGCAAATGGTCACAATTAAACCTCAAACACCATTCTCGCATCTCATTTCCTTACTACTCAGATCAATCTTTCAACATCTATATTCTCTGAACTTTAACACATAAGCACCAATGCTCAAACATTAAACCTTGAACATGTTGACCTCATCTCATGTAATATGTACACTTTGACTCAATTCATTCTATTGATCTCTTGTATGTAGCTCAGTATTTAACAATTCTAAAAAACTATCACTTTGACCTCTTGAACTTAATAAACACTTGATATTTTTCTCTATGATCACCTGCTCACTGTTGATCCTTAAAAGAAGCTCAATATTTATCTTTGCTTAGTGTTAAACATTAATCCTCATCTCACTGCTTTCTAACTTCTTAGAGTAAAATTCTTCATCAATGTTGATAAAAATTTAACTTGTGCTCATTTGAATAATTATGGTAACCTTGCTTATCTATCTAGAAGGCCAACTTTACACAATCATATATTTTACCTTTCTCACTCACATGTTCTCAAATTTAGACCATATGATCTCCTCACATAGGAGAATACATCCATGTGATAAATTTATTATATAACCCTCATATGTGTGATATATATCTACATTAAAATGCCTTCTAAAAATCTTCTTTCACGGAGCCAACTATGCTTACAACTTGTCTGGGAGGCCAACTCTGAACATGCATATCTTTTATTGTTCTTCATCACTTAACATAAACATTATTACAAATCAACTAGGCACAAAAATAAATGAACCCATATGATCACCTTATCCTTAAATTTCCACACATATGAGATATTATTACATCAAAATGCTTGCTCGAATATTCATTACCTTATGTAAATTTGGCTAAGTATGGGAAAACATTGTCAAAATTCCTAAGAGGCCAAATTTGCACTTGTATATCTTTTAACATGCTTAGGCACATTACCTAAGATTTATCACATAAAAATTAAGCACATTAATGAATAAACCCATATGACCATTTCTTTCTAAAACCTCTATACTTGTGGATGCTGACATCATCAACATAATTATGCGAATCTATTTGAATGTAGAAAACACTATCAAAATGTTTGAGAACCCAACTTTGCACCCACATATCTTTGACTGCATTTTAGTGGATGACCTAATATTTAGCACATATCAACTAAGGACTAATGCGATCACAACCATATGACCAAATCCCCTTGATTCATCCACATTTGGCAATGATAACATCATCAAACTACCTACTCATATTTTATGCCAGTAGTCCCAAAATGTCTAGATGACAACAATGATTAATTAAATAAAATTTAATCATACACACAAGCACTCAAAGCTTAGAAAACATCTTAGGGAAATTTTTCACATGATCACTACTCCATACTCATCCCTAAACATCTCTAATTATTCCAAAGCAAAAGATAAACCAATCATACTTCAAGCATACTAGAACAAGCACATTACACACTTTGTCATTGTCACATAGACTATCAAGGAACTTGATCCACTCACATGGATATCTCTATGAAATCATTGACAATTCTTCAACAATCACCCCCTTATCATTAATGACAACAACCATCATATAGCGATATACAACTCACCTTCATTCTCTCTTTTGAAGTACTCTAATAGTAGGAACTTTCTCCACCTTTGACACCATGAAAAATTAGGCACAATATGATCTTGAGGACCAAAAATTATGAACAATATGAAAGCAACACATTATAAATATGATACAAACTCCCCCTTACCTTGAACCTACCTCTTCTTCCCTTGACAAAATTCATCTTTTTGCATACCAATACTCTCTTTAACCAAGCACTGCAATAAAAGAAGAAAGAACACATAAAAACACAAAAATATGATTGGACTCACCAATAAACATGTGATATTTACTCCCCCTAAGGTATTTGAGCCATTATACCTTATGATCATCTTCAGATATCCACACACTATGAACAACCAACATACGACCTTACTACCCTTCTCTGTTAAGCTACCTTGAGAATCACCATAATAAACATCATGCCACTCACCAAATAGGAAACATGAACTAAACCAAATAGATAAATCTCCTTGGAACAAACAAACCTTTCTCTTTTGGAGAAACTGAGAAAAACTCACTTCTTTAAACTAGTCTTGTTTAGCTTCCTTGTATCCCTACTTAGAACTTGTAGAGCCCACAATTTTTAGTAGACACATTTTCAGGACCTAAAACTTCATTTCTATATCAATCTCATATTCCTATTCAATCGCACCAAATCATAATACCTAGATCAATTTTTGTAACATAATTACTTCACAAACTAACTTGCCAATCAGGCCTCCATCTTGAAACAAACTTGAATAACTTGAGAATTGCAGACCTTTAAATCTATATGAGGCTTGACTTGAAAACCCATTTTTCCCATTATACCTATTAAGAAGACTCAAACCTAAATTCATAAGGAAAACCCCTTTTCTAGTATAGACCAAAACCATATAATCTTAAAACAAACAAAGTCAACAAACCTCCTTTTGGTCAATGCACACCTATGAAAATGTTTGCATAGCTGGAGACAATCATCACACACTTTTGGAAATAAAATTTAACCACCATACCTTTGGGAACATAAAATTTATATAACCCATTTTAGGCTTACAAGATCTTAAGCCAAAAATTGAGAAAACTAAGAGCACTCAAAAATATTCAATTGGCACAAACATACCTATAAACCAAAAAATGACGTCAAGCATATAAAAAGGAAGTGTATATACCTTTATAATTTCTAAACATGTATTTACATTTTATTAATCTCATTATGCCTTTTGGATATGCCCATTTTGACCCTGCATAATAGCTCCTTCACAAAACTCTGGATCAAGTTCATGAACATGTTACTCCCCCTTAACCAAAGACCCTATCTGATTGGCATTGTGATCTTGACCACACAAAATTTATTCTCTACTGAAATGAGTCTCTAAGTAAGCATATATAAAGACCTCCTGTACACCATAATGCTCTAACATGTTGTGAAACCAGGACTTACCCACAACTTCTCATATTCCTTCTCCTCATTGATCATCTGACGCTTATAGTTATTCTTCTTCATCTTATTTGGATTAGGATAAAAAAATTCCTAATCCACTATAAAATTATCTTTATTTTCTAGGATTAGATTCACAATACATAGAGATAAAAAATATTGATGACATACCTTTTCTTCTAAAGAATCCACCTTGTAATTTATAACCTCATCACTAGGCATAGACAGTTAATGTTATATGCATGATACATGATCAACAATATAATAATATTCACTTGGATCCATACACACATTAGAACTAGCCTCAATAGTATCTTAGTCTTCTCTTTGAGTTGGATCTCTTTATTCTTAATATGAGTAGACAATGAGAACCCTTTGCACTCTTCAACTTCTAAAGCATTTTCCACCATAACAAACATATTACTTGGATCTATAGACTCATCATGACTCACACTTTTCACCTTTGGCTTCCATGTGTAAACATTTCCTCCTTCTTACACTCTAGGATCCTCATTAAACCTGCTTTGATTTATAGACCTTTGGTTGTATAACTTAGCAATGTGACCTCCTTGTTCACAATTATAACACACCATACATTATGTAAAAAATGTTTCTTGCCTTACCTTATTTGGATATAAATTTGCAATATATCCTATGACATAATAGTTAAATCACTTAACTTTGTTCATATATTTTGATTTATTTCCCTCATCATATTTCTAAGTAAACACATTTCTAAGAGGTATCTTTCATTATCTATCCCTATGACCAAATTGATTACAAGTGTAATAGTAACCATTCAATCCTGTATACCTCACAAAATTTGGTTATTTGATCTGATTTATCTTCATTCCACCAACACCTTAAATCCTTGTTTTCTTATTTTTATTTAAACAATGATTGTCCTAGTTCACATTAGTCTTCATCTTGTATTGAAAAACATTCTTTCATTCTTTTTCATATCCAAGACCATTTCCATCACTATCATGCTTTTGACCACTCAGAATGTTATCTATATCACATGAAATATTTTCAAATATCACAAATAACTTCACCTTACTAAATGTATTCTCTAACTTACATTTCAAAGACTCATTTTTAGAAACATACCTTAAACATTCTTATTTTTTAGGTCTTATACTTTTAGACATAGATTCCACCTTATAATTAAGAAACATGATAACACTTTCATGCTCCCTAGAGTCTTCAACCAATATTACCTCAAACACATTGAATTTATCCTCATAGTCCTTGAGTTTTTATTTCATCTTCTAATTGATCTTCTTCTCAATATTCAATTCTTCAAAAGCATTCATCAATATAGTTTCACAATCCACCTCATGTTCATAATTATCTAAATCACTCTAAGTAAGCTCCTTTAAATGTGAGAAACTTCCTTCCTCAAACATGAACAGAAATTCATCTTCATTAGGACCATTATCTTCATGATAATATTATGAATCACTATCTTCACTCTCATCTGATGAGATGCAATCTTCTTTGGTGTAGAGACTCTTATTGTTCTTGAAGGAATTATTCTTGTTGTTATACTTTCTAAATTATTTCTTCATGTATGTCTTCTTGTCTTCATCTTGACCATCATCATGATCCTCATTATCAATTTTTTTATTCTTCTGAGGGTGCTTATGAGTAAAAACTCTTATCTCACCATAATTGAAACATTTGAAGGGTAGTTTACCCTTATACTTCCCTGAGCCTGTGTTCAATTTCTTAGTAATCAAAGCAATTATTTCATCCTCATCATTATTATACATGAAATCCTCCTTAGGTTTATTACCCTAGAACTTCTTTTTAGGCTTCATCTTAGTCTTGAATTTTACTTCAACATTTGGTGGTATATCATCATTTACTCTCATCTCATAGGTAATAAACGTGCCATAAAATTGATCCATCTTCAGCTAAGTAAGATCATGAATTTGTTCTATAGTAGATAATTTTGGATCAAACTTGAGGTATAGAGACCTTAAGACATTTTGAATTATAGTATCCTCTTCAATATTCTCTCTAAGACCTCTGATGATGTTCATAGTCTTATTAACTCTCTACAAAAAGGATGCCACATAATCTTCTTCCTTCATCTTGAGACTTCCAAATTGCCTTCTATGAGTCTATGACCTAGCAAGCCTGACCCTTGAATCTCCTAAAAAAATGTTCTACATTTTTTCCCATATCTCCTTGGTATATTTACAATGGATTACCTTAGTATATTCAGTCTCTGACAGACCACAAATGATAGCAATCATTGCCTTGAAATTGCTCTCAAACAACATCTTATTTGTAACACTATATTGAGGAGTAATAGTAGCAACATAATCATCTAGAATATATTTTCATACATAAAGCACTCATGACATAATGTATGTCCTCATCCTTTCAATCTAAGAAGAATTATTAGATCTATTGAACATCAGTGCTTGGTTAGTAGAAAAACCTACTTGATGACTGCCCATATTATTTCTTGGATCACCTTCAAGATATTAAGCCTTTACCAAAGGACCTAGTCTAATACCAATTTTTATAGCTACAATAAATAAGAGAGGGGGGAATTAATTAGTGATCCAAAATATTCTAACTTCAATTCTGATCTTTACAAACACTTAACCAATTACCACAAACATTCATGAAACATACACACCATTCAATCACATAACACATGACATATGTGGGAAACCCTATTGGGGTAAAAAATCCATAAAAAATATAGTTAAACTAATATCCTATAAAAAAAATAACCAATTTAGATTAGTTTAAAGTAATCAATCAACCACAATCCCTATCTAGTGAGACTACAATTCCACCAGATGCTACAACACCTGTCTAGCTCAACTACAACAAAAACTAGAATTTTTGAAAGTTTCACCTTACAAGGAGGTTGAAACCATCTTATATGTTGAGATATCACAATAACACATATAAAAATCATCCACTTTTGAACTGATTTCTTCAATACCTAATGATGGACCTATGATTATCACTCTTTACCTTGAGTCATACTCAATCTACAAGAACACAATTCTAGAAACATAACTATAACATATAGGTCATAAAAAATAGTCCTCAATCTATTATAATCTTAAAAACATAATAAATACATTATAACCCTCCTTTGCTCCATAATTTACACACACAAGCCTATCTCAAATCTCTCCCATGTTTGTCACTCATTTCTATAAATCACCATATATGATTTCACTATTTATAGAGTAAACATGATAATCAATACCTTGGTAGGCCATTATACTTGCCTTAATAATTAAGGCCTCTCTCATATAAAGACATGGCTTAAAAAAATATTCATAGATTGGCCATAGCATATATGGGTCACCAATAAGGAACTACACCTTTCAATTAGGCCCTTGTAGCCTTGATGGGTTTAATGTAAACCCATTCAATCCTATATCACTCAATCAAACAAAAGAAGAACATAATACCACTTTCAATTACATGGTTCCACTCACTTTTTCCCCATTGATATCCTCATATGATCAAAATCAACTCTTCTCGCCTCTACATATGTTTAAATAACTCAAATGATGACCTGGTGCATAGGAACATCATGAAAAAACTCATAGTCAAATTATTAAGCATTTCATACTCAATATAGATTGAAAACATGTATAAAATCCACAAAAATCATCCTTAAACAATATATAACACTCTCAAATATCTAAGAGAACATGAAACATTGAAACATCAACAACACAAGATCAAACATCCTTCTCAAGTCACTTGAATAATAAATATGGAGACATAGTCAAATTTGAACATCAATATTTTTGACTTAAACACTTTATATATTCAAATATATATTAATGATGCACCTTGGAGTCCTCTACAACTTCAATTTTTACATAATGAGCAAATTCTACATAAATTAAAACATATGGCCAAAATATAGAGTACTAGATTTTTTTTTACTAATTCAAATATGAAAATTCAAATGGTCATAATTAAACCTAGAAAACCATGTTCACATCTCATGTACTCATTACTCAGATCAATCTCAAACTATTGATATTGTCCAAATGTTAACATATAGGCACCAATGCTCAAATGTTAAATAAAGAACATGTTAACCTCATATCATGAAATCTATAAACATTAGCTAAATGTGCTCCCTTGATCTCTTATACATAGCTTGGTCTTTAACAATGATAAACATCTATCACTTTGACCTCTTGACTGTAATATTCACCATTTATCTTTATCTATATGATTATCTTATCACTATTTATCCTTAGAAGAAGCTTAATCTTTATCTCTACTCAAATTCAAACATCATGCACCTGACCTCATCTCACTAATTCACATATTCTTGGAATAACACAATCTATAAATGTTGCTTAAACATTAACTTTTGAAAATTTGAAAAAGTATGGAAACCTTTCTTATCTACCTAGAAAGCTAACTTTTCACAATCATATCTTTGACCTCGCTCACTTGCATGTTCTCAAATTTAGACCATATGATCTCCTAACATAGGAGAGTATAACCATATGAAAAAATGATCATGGAACCCTCACATGTGTGAGATATATTACCATTAAAATACATTCTAAACATCTTCTTTCACAGATCCAACTATGCATAAAACTTATCTTTGAGGCTAACTTTGAACATGCATATCTTTTGTTTCACTTTAATGCTTGAACTAAAAATTAGAAAATATCAACTAAGCACAAAATTAAACAAATACATATGATCACCTTCTCTTGAAACATCCACATGTGTGAGATATGACTATATCAAAATTATTATTTGGCTATTCATTGGCTCATGCAAATCTGGGTATGGGAAAACACTATCAAAATGCCTAGAAGCCCAACTTTGCACATACATATATTTTGACATGCTTAGGTACATGACCTAATATTTAGAACATAATAACTAGGCATAATTCTTACTAAACCCATGTAACCATTTACTCATAAAAAATTCATGTTTGTGAATGCTAACATCATCAACATGCTTAGTTGTCTTTATTTGAACATTGAAAACACTATCAAAATGCCTGAGGGCCTAACTTTACACCCACATATCTTTAAATGTGTATAGGTGCATGACCTAATATTTAGCACATAGGAACTAGGGAAAAGCATTATCACAAACATATTACCAACTAACCTTGACTCATCTACATGTGAAAATGGTGATGTCATCAAACTTCATATTCAAAAACATTTGACACTAGACCCAAAATATCTAGATGACAACAATGATCAACCAAATGAAATCCTCTCATACACATAATCACTCAAATATTAGAAAAAATCTTAGGGACCTTTTTCACATTATAAATACTCCATAATCATCCCTAAACATATCTAAATATGATAAAATAAAAGATCAACCAATCATACTTCAAGCATCTAGGACAAACACTTTGTACACTTTTCTATTGTCATATAGACTACCAAGGCACTTCATCCAATCACCTTGATTCCTCCATGGCATCATCATGACATCATTTATAATGATCCAATAATATTCATAATGTATTTATAATGAATCTATTTCTTTAACATTAAGGTTAATTTTAGGTGTAGGTGTATTTGGTTGTTGAGGTTGATATGAGTTAGTTGGAATGGTAATATGTGTATTAGGTGGTGTTGTATATGGAGATTTAATTTAATTTAGGTGTATATTCCTATTGGTATCTATTTAATAATTTGGAGGAATGAGAGTTGTTATATTGCTTAATTATATAGAAAGTATATAAGGTTCAAGAATTTCCTAATTTTTTAGAAGTATGATTTGTTCAACTACCTAAGGGATATCAAGAAGAATAGGATTAATGGGAGATATGTGACTTTCAATTTCTAATTAATTATCAGTTGATATAAGAATTACATGGACATCATGCTTCAAAACATGTATTTTGTGTAAAGTTTTTTGATAGTGTTGTACCTCCATGTCTCATGATTGGGCTTGAGCTATGATATAATTTTCATCATAGGCATGGTAAATATTACATGCATTTTTCTCTACAAGAGCATTAGACGGAGATAAGCCTATATCATGAAAGTTTTGAGATGATATTGTTAAAATATTATTGAAACTATTTGGCCACTCCATCTTCTTTATATGTGAAGTCATATTCTATGTAATAAGCTTCATGTGCATTACATGGAAGAGAGAGTTTAGTGATATCATTGACTAGAGGGATAGTAAAATCACATGGTAATAAAATGAGGAATGCAATCTAGAATATAAGTAGGTAACTTAGTAGTGTTGCAAGTGTTTTATCATCCTTTTGGTCAATCATCATTAGAATAATCAAGAGTGACCTATAAATTTGGATTCATATTAATGAATTCAGCTAGAGGTGATCTATTAATTCATGAAATGGTTAGAATTTAATATTGAGATTTTGGGTTGGGGGGTTGAATAATAAATGTATTAGGATCAACATAATGTTTATAATATTTTCATTTATGGTCCAAATTTCATACATTGACTACCTCAAGAGGTAATGGCCCTCATGTAATGTGTCCATGGGAGACCTAGGGTATATTTTAGGATAATTTTAAATCAAGAGCCATGAGCTTGATACATATGGTATTGTTTGCAATAGTTAGGGGGATCTAAATACACCCAAGTGATTTTTTATTTTTATTATCCAATTCTTGACATGTGAGATGAGTTTTCTTTAGGTGATATTTGGTATACCCAAGTTGTTGAATTAACCAAAGGGAGGTAAAATTAATTCTTGACCCGTTATCTACTAATATTTTCTGAATAAGGGTGGTATTAACTATGAGTTTAATGAAAATAAGAATCATCATCTCAGAAATAATTTTCATCATTGATCATATATTATTCATGGAATTTTATGGAAGGTTTAGAAGAGGGACAAATAGTTTCACTAGTGTGTATTTATAATGTTGTAGAATTTTGAAGAGGTTGTTCCACTTGAATGGATGGTGTTTCTTTATTATCTTATGATTTTGGAATTAATAATTTATTATGATATGGATATGTAAAAATTAACTCCATGATGGCTATTTTAGAAGCCATGGATTTGAGCTCCTGTAAGAAATTCCAATGAGATTTAGAAAATGAAGAACTAGTATGAGGTTTGGAGGGTAAAAGACTTGTTGTAGGAAGAGAAGTAGTTTGATGTTCTTATTATAAAAGTTTATCCCCAATTGTGTTAGAAGGTATGGTAGTGGTAATGGTAATGGTGTCTATGAGAATTTTTCTTCAAGTGATGGTTTGTTTGGATTAGTGACTTGATCTTTGTGGGAAAGTTGAAATTCATAACATTAATTTCATTCACATATTGAGAATTGGTTTAATATAGGTCATAGTCATCATGAATTATATTTATACCCTCATTTTAATGTTATGGGTTAGAGGTATAAAATGCTTTAGGATTTTTAAAGGAAGAAGGGTTAGAAACTTGTTTATTTTGAGAGGCATTAACAATATCTTGATGACTTTTTCTGATCATAGTGTCATTACTAAATGTATCTCCTAACATAAAAGAAATAAAAAATATGGTAGGCCCATGATACTTTTATTAGAATGACCCACATCAACATACAACAAATAAATTTTTTTGGGATCATACCAAATAGGTGGATTATTAGTGTAAGTGAAAGTATTAGAAGGCACTAAAATTTGTTTCATTTATTAAACACTTAAGGGTGCATAAGAAGCTTTGAGGATATCCATTTTAGATACTCTTAGCTTTGTTTCAGGAGGATAAATAGTGATTACATTAATGGATTCTTCGAAATATTCCTTTAATGTTTTAATATTTGTATCAAATTATTTCATAATAAAGTATTATCTTGTAGCTTGATCGATATCATCATTCAGAGTTTCGAGAGAAAAGGTTTAAACCTTGTATTCAAGCGAAAGTGTTAAAGAAACTATGAATAGTTTGAATAAGTTATCATTAGTCATGTTATGATTGGATTTTTGAGCCAAATATTTACATCATTTAATTAAATCATGAGTTGATTCATAAGGGGATTTTTTAACATTAATGAAATGACTAAGACAGTTTTAGGGAAGATCATTGTGTTAGAATTCACTAACTAAAGGATTGAATAAATCATCAAGTTGACATATATAATGTTAAGGGAGTTGATTATATCATTAAAATATGTCTCCTTTAAATGTTTTGACTAAAAAATTTTTAGTAGAGAAGGTATTACTTTTTTTCCACTCTTTATAGAGAATAAAAAATGCAGGGTCTTTAGTCCCATAATATTTAATAGTTGGAGAGATATTTATAATATCAATATAAATAATGATGGGGGATAAGGGTTTATTTCAAATATTTTGAATCATATTGTTGTGAATAATGGGTTGGATAATGATATTTATTGTGACATCTCTGAGATCTAAAGGGATAAAGTTTTGGCAATTAGGGGATAAAAGAATAGGATGTTGATTATCCATGTTTAGTAAAGGATATTCCTTTTGAATCATTTGATAATTATTACATGTTTGTATAATTTTCATTTGTTTCAGTATTTGTGGAATAAATTGAGTGATATAAATTGATTGATTTGGGATTAAAGGTGGATTTTTAGGATTGGTAGGAGGAACATTTATTGATTTAGAATTAAGGGATGGGTTTTTGGGTGGATTATTGCTAGGGGATGGGTTGCTGGTGTTTAAAATATTATTATATGGTTATTGGTCAAGCTTATGTCAATTTACCTTATAGTGTAATAAGGTATTATAAAGAAATAACTATATTGAGAAGTATGAAATGGATCTAATTGATTAATGTCACTAGTTGGGATAATTTTGGGCCATATTATAGTCCAAATATTAGGGATGAGAAAAAGTACACCAAGAGTGATAATCCTCTTTAGTAGCAAAGGTAGGAAGGAAGGAACATACCTTATTTTATGTAAATGGATTGATGTTGTCCAAAATGATCCTAATAGTGGATTTCATGATGCTGGGAATAAGAATATGAGATTAGAAATTCAAGGTAAAAAATAGGATCAAAGTCATCTATATACATAACAATATCACCCAAAAGGTACATAGTCAGCTGGGTCCATAAAATTTGGAGGGAAGGTCAAATTTCTTTTATAGAGGACATAGTCAGATCAATAAATTATGTTTTCTATGGAGGTATTGAAGAGTAATCTATGTGAGACTACTTCAGATAAAATGAATTTGTTTTATGGAAAATAATATTAACTAGCCTATGATAGACTAGGCCAAATAGAATGGCTGTGACCTATAGAAAGATAGAAATTATAAGAGACACAGTCAAGTAGATCGACTATGTTTTGAAGGTAGAGACAAGTTTTGATAATTATGAATTTAGATGATCTAGTGTGATTTTTTAAAATATTTTAAATAAACACAAAAATAATTATGTCGATCCAGTCAATCTAGTTATGTCACACAACACAAACCTTACATCAACACTGGATAATACAAGTTTTTTAATACACCATATAATTATTAGAGAATAGGAAACAAAAATATAATTCTAATATATGTGGTCATTCCTAAATTTTTAAATTATGATAATTTTAAAAATAAATGTGATACAAAGTTGACTATAATAAGGAACAAAAAAAGTAATTTGAGGATGGTTTCGAGTAGTTGAGAATGAAAGGGATGTATATTAGGGATTGTGATAGATTTATATTGGGGCCTACCCCCTCACTTCATAATATTTTAGTGATAAGTGTATCAGTTTATTTTATAATATATAATATCAACCATGTATTTATACTTAGCCAAAACACTGAGTTGGCTTCCCTCTTGGTGATGAAATCTAAGTAGGTAGATCTTGGGAATTTTTTTTTTTAATTTTTTTTATGTCATGTGGTTTTTAAGTGTCTTAAAAAATAAAAATAGTGGGACTAAATAAATTAATTAAAACCTACTACCTAGCATGTGTGCTAATGTAAACAATGAAGTAATAAAAATAATAGTGAATTGATTACTAACAAGATAAGTTAATTCCTTAAAAATTGAATAGTGAATGAGAATAGTTAATGAATGAAAATAATACATAAAATAATCAATTTTTTTAGTCTTTTATATTAACCTAATACTAATAATAACACAATTAAACAAATTGACTTAGCCTATGAGGAATGAAATTAGGGTATAGAACTATGTCAATCCAATCAACCTAGTTTGTTGTCGTTTTACAGTTTTATAGATTGAAAACTATGAAAAATAGGATTGTAAATGAAGAATAAAAATGATTAAGATGGTAAGAATGAAATTTATAATTATTAATATGTTGAATTTATTATTTTCATAGTGTGTTGTTTAGATGATGATTTTTAGCCTACTAACAAAATTGACTAGGTTGACTGAGTCTAAAAACCTATGTGTAAAGTAGCAAACTGATTTGATCTAATCAATATATTTCCCTATGGTTGAAGGTGACATAAAAAAGTAAATACATATTCAATTGTAGTGACTATGTGGTAAACCTATGTACAAAATGTTAGACTAAGTCAATAGATTTAATCTAGTAATGTAAACAAAAATATAATAGATTTTTATAAATGAAAGAATGAAAGAAAACCTATAAGGGTTATTGGGGTTAAGGTTTGTGTTAAATTTGGGATTATTTGACTTAGCTGAGTATCTCAAATAAGTTTCATGATATTTTATACAAGTGAAGGTAAAGTTGATATATAAATCAATCCTATCTTAGAGAAGATAAATCACACTAATCATTTCACTTGTCAATACATTTAGATAATTAGGGTTGAAACCAATATGGATTTTCTAGACATAATTAAGGGGTTCATTACCATAGAACATCACTATAGAGGGTTATAAAGCCTCTAGTCCAGTAATACTATTCAATAATCCTAGCTTGGTTCTATGTTTTCTAATTAAACCAAATGATAAATAAAGTAAAGATAATCTAGTTCTCACCAAAGCATGTGGGAAAAAATGGGGTAATAATATTACCATATAACATCACTATAGAGGGTTATAAAGCCTCTATTCTAGTAATACTATTCAATAATCCTAGCTTGGTTCTATGTTTTCTCATCAAACCAAATGATAAATAAAGTAAAGATAATCTAGTTCTCACCAAAGCATGTGGGAAAAAGTGGGGTAATAAATATAAAAGTAAACATGCATATAAGAATTGAAATTAATTTAATATAGATATAAACCTAATTTATGGAGAGAGAAATAAATTCAAAATGCATTACTTATTCTAGTTTTATTTAATAAAATATGAAGTAAGAGTTAGAGATACATACCTTGAAGACTAAACTCTAAATACTCAATCTATCCCTTAGACAATGATTCTTTGCAAGAGGTTGTTGTGGTTTATAAGGATCACTAAGATAGGTTGGATCTAGGCTATGTGACTTCTCCTAAGCATCCAAGAAGTTTCCAAAAGATAAAATTATTCTCTCCAAATGTAAAACCTATGCAATGACTCCTCAAATAGAATGGTGGAATATTATAATATCAAGAAGCAAAAATTAATTATTAAATCTATTTATTTCTTAATTACATGGAAAAAATATGTGTTTGTAAACCCAAATCTAACCCTAAACTCTTCTAAAGCTTTAACTAATATATTCTTCCAAATCAACATTATTATTTAATAAATAAAGTAGTTAGGTCTTGAACTAGGTCATCTTAGGCTTACCTAATGACATAATGTGCTTATATTTGAAGTACATGGTTGGCCAAAGATGGATTTGTTTGATAAATATAAGAAAGAGGTTTTGGATTGGGTAAGAGTTGTTTGAGGTGGTTAATTTCTTAGAAGAGTGTGTAATGAAGGTGTCAAAGCTTAGGGAGATGTATAGGAGAGGTTTGTGTTGGTTTTATGTGGTGTTATAGTGAACAACAAGCTTAAAAAGCATAAAAGGTTTTCCCACACATTTTCAAGTACATAATTTAAGGTGTGTACTCATAAATATTGGGATTCAATGGGTTACTACAATAGATAAAACATCATTAATCTGATAAAGTTTAAAAATATTAGGTGTATACATAATGCAATAGTGATTAATCCATTGTTATCTACACCTCCAAGTCACATGCCTCCCACATGTAGTCATCTTATATATATAGGATATGTCCCACCCAATGTATCACAAGGATACACACAGATGAACCATACATGACCAAAACAAACCCCGTATACTTTACCATAATAAGTCATGATGCCTGCTACATCTTACAATGTTCCCTCATACTACACATGTATTTGAAGTCTACTTAAATAGATAGTTATTATTTGGCCCTTTCTATGAATCCCTATAAATTTTTATCCACACATCCTTTTATCTATTAGGCCAACCTATACACTACATTACCTCCTCACACTAGAATAGCTTTAATGACAAAATATTTTACCAACATGGGAACTTATGTTAAATACCATAATTAACACCTCAACATTACCATGCGGGGAATCCTTATCCCATATACCTTATTATATATTCCAAAATTTGAAGGGTAAGGGTTGTGTGACACTCCAACACATCTAGTGTCACAAAAAACACACCTTAATCTTCTCTTATTGTCTTCTTGACTATCAAGTTCATTAGACAATACTGACTTGACCATTCATAGTATTAACAATTGGATTTCAAACATGGAATAACATACAAGGATTTATATGTAAGAAACACAACCAAAGACATACTAGACACACCATACCTAGCCTATTTACACTTAACTTAAGACATTTTAATGATCATAAAGGGTTCACTAAATCACAAGGACTAACCTCCATCTTTGGCAAGGCTAGGGGCTTGTAACCCTATTTTCCCTATCTTTTCCTCATAAATTCCTTAAAAATATAGATAACACAAAAATAAAAGATGATACTAATACCCATTAAGGAATTACACAACATACCAAAATTTCACCTATGGTTATTTTGTATGGAATAGTACCAATAGTGACTATGACAAACTTAATTAAGCCTCTAAAAAACTCTATTTTAGAGGTATAAAGATTATGGAGATGATATAGATCTTAAAAATCATATGGTAAGTGTAAAGTGACATTAAATGACTACAAAAATCAAAACCCATTTATTTGTTAATCCTAAAGAATTATTAAACCACTTTGTCTCAGTCAACCTATGCATGCAAGGTCTAAAAGTAAGTTTGAATTAGAGAGCACACCTACCAATGAAGTGGGACCTTGACACTTTTGACAATGGACATAAGTGCTTGGAGAATTAGTATTTTGATTTTTTTTGGATTTTTCACCATACAAATTATTAGATCCGCCAATCCATATTTGGGGCCTAGTCCACACAAAATTAGATCTATAACACCCATCTGAGGGTTTCAGGAGCTGAAATAAATTTTCATAATCTTATCTTGACCTCCTCCTAGTTTCCAAGTGGTTACAAATAGGAAAATAATAATGGAAATACTGACTATCAACTTTTCATTTTTTACCATGTTTGATTCTATCACACAGTCATGAGAAAAGAATCAACAAAAAGCTATATTTTTGTCTTCAATCCTTCCAAAATCATTAATCCACACTTATAATTTCATAATACATTTATCTGTCATGAGAAAAGAATCAACAAAAAGCTATATTTTTGTCTTCAATCCTTCCAAAATCATTAATCCACACTTATAATTTCATAATACATTTATCTCTCATGAAAAAATCTATGCATTTTAAAATTAAATCCAAATTAGACACTCAAATGCCATTCCTAACATTACTCAACCACCTCTTAAAATGGACTCAACAACTTGATAAACAAATGATAGAATCTAACCACTCCATATCTCACCTAATTGACTTGGAATCACTTGAAATAAGATTTTCAAATCTTGTATTAACTGAAATCTACACAATTTTGGCCTTTTGACACCCTTAGACCTTATTACAAGCTTATGAAACACATTTTCAAATTTTAAAATTTGAATTACATATTTTAGTAGGAAAACTAATTAACACACCTAGACAACCTCACACTTAACCAAAAATATGAAAAATGAATTGACAATATGAGGATGCTCCTGCATTATTATTCTAAGGAGTTAAAAGAAGCATTCTTCACTTATTTGTTTTCCCCATTAGCTCTTCCACATTTGTGTCCATCTTGAGGATGTCATTTGAATTCAACCATGTTGCATCTTTAGAAGGTAGGTTTTTCAACTTGATCAGATACTAGAAGTATTCTTTGTCCCTTGTTTTCTTGATCACGTTTTTGTCTAGGATGGTTTCAATCTCTTTTGGTGCTTCCTTCAGAAGTTGATGTTCCATTTGGATAGCTTAATTAACCCCTATTTCAGTTCATTCATCTATTTGTTATTCATATTTATAGGGATCCAGGTCTACAAAATTTAAGATTGGAGAGATTCTAATCTCTTTTGGCAGTTCTATTTCATATGCATTGTTTGAAAACTTCCTTACCACCTTACATGGACAAATTTCTAATAATTTTATCTTTTTTTATTCTCTTATAGGAAATATTTATTTCCTAAGTTAGACAAGGACAAGGTATCTATCACTATTTGGTCTACAATTTTCTTGTACTTGATGGTGTTTTCTTTAAGTTTACTCTTTATTTGATCATGTAAATTTTGCATTGCATTGGTAATTTACTCCACATCAGCACTTCTTACTTTCATCTTACCTAGATATTACAGATCATAGACACCCCTAAAATTTACTCCATAAAATATTTAGAATTCACTCATTCATGTACTTCTATTAGGATAATCATTATAGGTAAATTTAGGTTGGGCAAGTACAAGATCCCACTATTTTGGATGCATGTTTACCAAACCTCTCAAGATGTTTCCAAGGCTCCTATTAATAACTTTTGCTTGAACATAATTATGAGGATGTTATGCTAAAATAAAGCTCAAATGTGTTCAAAATTTATTCCATAAGGTCCTCCAAAAGTGCCCAACAAAATTTATGTCCCTATCTGAAACAATTCTCCTAGGGAGTCCATGCAATCTTACAATCTCTTAGAAGAATAGATTAAATATGTCAATAACATCACTTTTTTTCAAAAATGGAATAATGTGAGACATTTTATATAACCTATTTACCACTAAAAATATGGAATCATAATCCTTTTAAGTTCTTGGAAAACCAACTAGAAAATCCATACTTATTTAATCCCAAGGCTTGTTGGGAACTGGTAGTGGCTGGTACAAACCTACTTTTTGACTACTTCCCTTGGAATTTTGGCATGTTTTACACCTTTAGATAAACATTTTGAAATCATTACTCATACATTGATAATAATAATGATCACTTAATTGTGTTAGTGTCTTATTTTGCCCAAAATCTCATGATGAGCTACCATTATGCTTCTCTTTCAACAAGTTCACTCTCATGGAAATATTGGGTATAAAAAGTTGAATACCCTTGAAAAAATAAACTTATTAGACCATAAAATCCATCTAATTACTTCTATAATTCATAACTATATTCATACAATCTTTGTATGCATCCTTAAAATCTACATCTTTTTCATACATCTCCTTCAATTTTTCAAATCCAAACATAATTACTTGATATTATTACATGATTATATTCTTCCTACTTAAGGAATCTAAAAATTTATTATATTAAACCTTCTTATGATTAATACTAAATGCAAAAGTTTGCAAAAACTCAATCCATTTGGCATGTCTTTGATTTATCTTGTTCCGATTGCTAATGAGCTATAATGCATAGTTGTCAGTATACAAGACAAATTATTTAGGATTAAGGTAATTTATCCATTTATTTAAATATTTTTAAAGGGAATAAAACTCCTATTCATATTTTGAATACCATTTCTTAGCATCACTTAGCTTTTCACTGAAGTATGCTATCAGTTTCCCATTTGTACTTAGGACAAGACCTATTCCATCCCCAATAGCATCACATTCCACTTGAAAAAGCTTATTTAAATCAGGAAAAGTTAGGATTGGTTCTTCAATTACCTTATTTTTAAAAAAATTGAAACTCTTATTCACAGCCTTAGTCCAACAAAAACATCTGTTGTCACCCTTGATCTTATTTATCATTGGAACAAAAATTCCACTAAAATTTCGTATGAATTTCATATAGAAGCTAGCCAAACCATGAAATATTATTAGCTCATATGTGATATTTGGTGTAGGGAACTAAATTATGGATTTTATATTCTCATTATCCATCTTCAATCCTTCTTTAGTAATCATAAACCACAAGTAGATCAATTATGTCTTCAACAAACTATACTTTTTCACATTGATTAGAATTTTTTCTTCATGTAACTTATCCAATACCATTCTCAAATGTCTCAAATTGTATTCCTTAGTTTTAATAAGCAAAAAAATTTCATATAAATATACTATGATATAATTACCTATAAATTTGCTAAGTACATCACTCATTAGCCTCATGAAAGTAGTTGCTATATTGGTTAGGCTAAATTGCATGACCAACCATTCATAAAGACCATCATTAGTATTGAAGGATGTTTTCCATTCATTATCCTCTCTTCTCCTAATATGATGGTACAATTTTTAATTATATTTTGGAAAAATATTCATCTCCACTCAAACAATCAAGTAAATCATCAGTTCTAGGAAATGGGAATCTATCCCTGATAATGATTTTATTGATTTCTCTAGAGTTTCTACACATTCCCTAACATACGTCCTTTTTAGGACTTAGCACTATGGGGACAACACAAGGAATTATAATCTCTCTTACCAATCCTTTTTTCAATAATTTTTGGACTTGGTGCTTGATTTCTTTATTTTCTCTTGGGCTCAATCTATAGGCAACCTTGTTTGGATTATTTTATCCTAGAATCTAGTATATGTGATGTCTAATTATTCTTAATTGTGTTAAATAATTAGGAAGATCATCTAACATAATTTTGATATACTCATTCAACATATCTTGTATTTCTAGAGTCAAATCATCTTAGTACTAGTGACTACACTCTTTGGCTTACCAATCACAATAAAGTTTACCTCTTCCTTCTTCATTTGATGTAAGAACTATTTTACATTCATTAGCATCACCTTATAGCACTATCCTATAATAGTATTAGTTTCCTCCTTCAAAGGTGTAAGTGTGTGCTTGATCCCATCATTCTCAAATGTGTATGTGTTTTGCCTTCCATCATGCATGGCCTTCCTGTCAAATTGCTAAGGTCTTCCAAGTAAGATGTGACACAAATCCATAGGCATAACATCACATATAATCTAATATTTATATTTTACTATATGAAATTACACTTTTCATTTCTCACTTACCAAGAGTTTGTGTCCTTTTTTTAGCCAAGAGACTTGATAAGGTGTAGGATGTACCTCCTTTTTAAAGCCTAGTTTCTCCACCATCTCGATTGAAACAAGATTGTTTTCACTCGCATTGCCTATGATTACCTTCTAGCATTTCCCTTTGCTATTACATGTAGTCCTAAACAAGGTTTTCATTTTTGGTGGCTCCGCAACTTCCTTGTTAGGCTTTAACAAAATTATTTTTATTAAAAGAGACTCACCTTCCTCTGGAACATCTTCATGAATTGTTGTTAGTCATTAAACTTCCTCTTCACCTCGAATCACATGCACAAATCTTTCATGGATTGTAGAAGGTTTCTATATAAAATCATATGATCCATGACCTACATATTTGTTACACTTGAAGCATTTTCCCATGAATCTTTCTCTTCCTCTTTAGTATCCTTAGTATGGTCTTCTTCCTCTTGGTGTCTAATTGCCTCTTGAACTTTGTGAGAATTGGCAACTTTTTGGAATGTTTTTAACTATCTTTTACCTCCTTGTGGTCCTTTACCTTTGATGTATCTATCTCTTCTTCTTAAAATGGAATTTTGTTTTTGAGCAACCTTTTCCTCTACTTTTAAGGTAAACTAGTATGCCTCTTCAATTTTCCTAGGTATGAGAATGTTAATCTCATCTTGGATGGAAAAATTCAAACCATTAGTATAACTTTCCACCTTCTCTATATCATCATCAATATGCCCTGATCTTATGGTTAGCCTCTAAAAATATTCAATGTATTCCTTTACAAACATGTCCTTTTGTTTCAAATTTTATAATTTCTTGAAAAGATTAGCTTGATAATCTAGGGGCATGAATTTACCTTTCATTTTTTCTACCATTCTATCCCATCTTCTAATCTTTGGCTTCTCTTTTCTCTTCCTTTCCTCTTACACTCCATCCCACCATAAGGATGCATGGATCTTCAATCTAGTCATGGCACACTTGACTTTATTGTCATTTTCTATTCCTTCATATTCAATGTACTTATCTAATGCACTGATGTAATCAATCAATTATTCCACGTTCAATTTTACTTCATATATTGGAACCTCCATTGGTGGCTTTGCATTCTCCTTCATAATGGCTCTGATCAGTCTCTCTTTAGTTGTCTCATCCTCTACCATAAATTCTTCCTCTGGTGGTTCTTTTTCTCTATCACTGACTTCATCCATGTCAGTAACTCTCCTTTGAGCCATCTCTAAGTCTTATAACCTTGATGTCAAGTTCCTAATCTCTTATTTTATTGCCAATTTTCCTATTAGTCTCCTTCCTCCAACTCTGCCTCTATTTTTAACTCTCATTTCCATCTTGAAGACATTGCTTCTTCCCATAGGTCATGTTCTTCTTCCTTTGCTTGGATCTTAGATTTTACACAATGTATTAAGCTCTGATACCAAGAATGGTGTGACACTCAACACATCTAGTGTCACCAATAACACACCTTAATCTACTCTTATTATCTTTTTTACTAACAAGTTCATTAAACAATATTAACTTGACCATTCGTAGTGTTAACACTTAGATTTCATACATGGAATAACATACAAGGATTCATATACAATAAACACAACCTAAGACATACTAGACACACCCTAACTAGCATATGTACACTTAACTTAAGACCTTTAAATGATCAAAAAGGGTACACTAGATCACAAGGCCTAACCTCCCTCTTTGGCAAGGATAGGGGCTTATATCCCTATTTTCTATCTTTTCCTCATAAATTCATTAAAACTCTAGATAAAAAAATACTAAAAGATGATCTTGACACTCACTAAGTAATTACACATCATACCTAAATTTCACCTATGGTTGTTTTGTATGAAATAGTACCAATAGTGACTGTGACATACTTAATTAGGCCTCTAAATCACCCTATTTTAGAGGTATAAAGAGTAAGAAGATGATGTGGAGCTTTAAAATCATATGTTAAGTGTGAACCAATATTTAATGACTATCCAAATAAAAAC
Organism: Torreya grandis; assembly: GCA_037957365.1. NCBI lineage: Eukaryota > Viridiplantae > Streptophyta > Pinopsida > Cupressales > Taxaceae > Torreya > Torreya grandis. The sequence continues at coordinate 1,306,537 of JARHVA010002721.1, forward strand.
CCATTTAGGTTTTAATCCTAAAACCTTACTAAACCACTCTGTCTCAATCAACTTGTGCATACAAGGTCTAAAAGTCAGTTTGAAATAGAAATCACACATACCAATGAAATTTGACCTTGAAACTTTGGAAAATGGACATAAGTGCTTGAAGTATCAGGATTTTAATTCTTTTTATATTTTTCATCATATAAATTACTAGATCTACCAAACCCTAGTTAGGACCCAGTCCACACTAAATTAGAGCTATAACACTCATCCAAGGGGTTTGAGAGCTCAAATAAATTTTCAAAAGCTTTTTTTGACATCCTCTAAGTTCTTGAATGGTTATAGAGAGGAAAAAAATCATGGAAATACTGACTGTCAACTTTTCCCTTACTACCCTATTTGATTTTGTCACATAGTCATGAGAAAAGCATGAACAATAATCTATATTTTATTCTTCAATCCTCACAAAATAATTATTCAACACTTCAAATGTCATAACTCATCTATCTCTCACGAAAAAATCTATGTATTTTATAATAAATCCAACTTAGATAGTCAAATCCCATTCCTAACCTTACTCAACCACCTCCTAAAATGGAATCAACAACTTGGTAAACAAAAGACATATTATAACAAATATATATCTCACCTAACTAACTTATAATCACCTATAATAATATTTACAAAGATTATTTTAACTGAAATTTACACAATTTGGCCTTTTGACACCCTTAGGCCTTATTACAAGCTTATGAAACACATTTTAAAATTTGAATTACATAGATTTGTAGGATAACTACCTAACACACCTAGAAAACCTTAGACTCAACAAAAAACATGAATAACTCATTAAAAACATGAGGATACTCCTACATCAAATGTGATCCTAATTCACACATAAAGTCCTATATCATCACTGTCAGGGAGCTCCTACTTCAAGATGGGATTGTAGTGAAGATCTTCCCTAAGACACTTGATGGGATATCCCTTAACTTGTATTATTTCCTACCTTAATGGTCCATACACTCTTTATGCCAACTTATGGTTTATTTTATTAAATCTTTTGACAGGAACAAACTCCTAATTTATATCATATGATAGTTCTTGAATATCAAATAAGAATATAATGAATCAATTGCTTGTTTCATCACAAGATAGTGGTAGGTACCATATTCCTACACCTAATGTTTTAAAATGAGATTTATGTAATTTTTTACTCTATTCCCTTAACAAAAAATGATGGAAAATGTCAAAAATTTCTCATACCAATCATACAAGGAGGCCCTATAAATTACACTATGCATTGACCAAACAACCATTATTAATGGATGATGAACTTATAAAACCAATAGGTGCATCATCAACCTCAATCAAAATAATGGTGGATCAAAAAGTATGTGTGAACTAGGAGTTTGACTAAGAAGAAGAGATTAGTATTATGTTAGTGAATGAAACCAAATCAAAAACACTCTAAACTTACATCTTCATGCCTAGTTACTAGGGTGACCTTAGTGAAGAAAAATAAATGAACAAATCACAACTAAAATGTAAGAAACACAAATTACCTACCTTCTTTGATGCTTCAAGAGTGTTTTTTGATTGGATTGCTTAGTTTGTTCTCATGAAGTCCTTATCAATGGAAGCATGGCTTCCTCCATCTCTCCTTGGCATCTTATGGCTTTGGCTTGGCTTGGCTTGGCTTAATATTTTGACATGGTAAAATTAGTTTTAATGGAGATTTTATAACCAATAATGCATTAAAAATTTTCACAAATTAATCTTTGAGATGATTTTCATGGCCTCTCTATTTATAGATTTTTGAAAAAGGATAGAATTAACCGAAATAATCCATCTCAAGATTGAGATGTGTGGAAAAGGATTAATCTAAATATGTAATTAAAATTAATAAAAAGGCTCATCAATATTTTGGATAAAGGAGAAATTAAGAGGCATAGAGGGCTTTGATGAGGCATGGGAGGCATGAATCCGGATATTTGTGGCATTTATGACACAAGGATGTCTTCTTAAGAAATGAGGTCAGATGATGATGTAGTTATTCAATATTCATTTCCAAAAATAAGTTATTCAACAAGTTTCCATGTAATTATTAATTATTACTTGAATTGGATTAATTATCTCTTAAGCATGATTAAGCACTTTGTGCACAAATTGCTCAAATTGATCAGAATGCCTTGTTATTAGACAAAAATTCAACTGGATTAAAACTGGAAGGAAATGTCAAATGAATTAGATCTATTATCCCATTTAGGATGTTACCAACAAAAAATAATGGTGTCACATGTATTGTGTAAGAGATTCGATATGAAAGATCAATCTAGATCACGTAGGTACAAAATTGGCATTTTCACTCAGAATAATCTAATCAAAGTTAGTTATTCCATGAATTGCATTACCCCATTTAGGGATACCTTGGCCAAAATTGGCATTTGAATATTTTAGTTTTAATTCTTATAATTTGCTTTAGTGTTTTTAGGCCAAATTATGTATTTTACATGAAAATTGGCCAAAATCTTGGTTGAAGATTATTAGTGGCCAGATTTAGGTGTCTACAGTATGAACCAAATCACCAAAAACACATACAACCAATGTCCTAATATTCTAAACCATAATAAGAATGTTATTACTGATGATGCCATCAATCAAGCCGAGATATAAAACCCAACAAATAATGGTCAATACCCACCTATTAATAACATGACCAACACTAAAAAATAGAATGGGTATGAAACAAAGTCCTCTTATTTCCATCCATTTAATTTATTTTAATTGAATAACTATGTAATGTGTAATATCAAAACAACAACTAGAATAAATATCAATCAAATCAATAATATGCACATTTATAAAACCAAAACTACTACCCTTGTAAAAATAAATAAGGGTTTGGGAATTAGGAGGTATTATGATCCTGAAATCTACTGTCTCTTCTATATAATCATAGTCCATGACACTTAGGGATGCCATGAATATTATAAGTTTATGAAAAATCTCCTGGAGGATTAAAGAAAAACATTTTTTGATATGTTCTTAAGAGGTGCATATGAAAACACTTGGGCCTTTCCAAATGGTCCTATTGCTCCTCAAAAATAAAACCTACTAGTTTACCACAAAACTTTCCCTAAAAACCAAACACACCCTACTTAGTGTCAAAATTAAAATAATCCACAATAATGATAAATCATGACATCAAAGTATCCACTTTCAGTTCACTGAACATAGTGTTATCTCCTTAGTTTAAAATTTATTTCTAAAATATGATGATAGGAGTCCTATAATTAGAAGTCAACAAGGAATAAAACACTATTAATTACACTATAGATTACCAAACCATGATGATGTATTATTCAAACATACTATAAAATGAATCCATTCCTAAACATGTAGGTTATTATGATTTCATCTTTAACATAACTAACAAAATTTCTCATATATCTTTCTTCAATATACACAATAACTCACCCACTCACCTTTCATCCTTGTTTGATGTCATAGGACTATGGATTTTATCTAGTGTCACTCTCCTTTAGAAAGCCCAAAATAACCACATTGATCTAGATATATTCCCACCTAGTCAAGGATCATGTGATTCTCACTACTTATATGACTTAATAATCCTCCCACCTAACTCTGAGTTAACAAGGTGGGGATATTCAGATTTATTTATTAAATTTTGGATCTAAAAAACTATGTAAAAAGAGCCATGGTAAACAATGGAATAGTAATCAACATTGTCCCCTTCTTCTTACAAAATCTTAGTTTTGGGGAAATTAATTGATCTAATATGCACAATACCCTCCACAACTATCACATCCTCAATTCCACTTCCATAGGTAAGGACAAAAATTCTAATATCATATTCAAGTGACCTTAGATACATCTAATGAAGGCTATTCCTTCCACTTATTTGACAAAAATTCTAATCTTACATTTATGGAATGTTTTAGTTGTTTATGTGGATCTTAAACGATTTAATATGTTACAAGATACCATGAAAAAACAATAAATGTAGCATATTGATTATCATTTACCCACCAATGGCATTACAAAAAATTCATAGTTGGTTGATGCCACTAAATTCTTAAATCCTAAAGTGGTCATCCTAAAGAAAGTAGAGGAGGACCCCCAAGCTATGTTAAAATATAAATTAGGTGAAAAATACATATCAATGATTGAAAAGTTAACAAACTCAGATTCACTCTCTAATGAAATTATTTATTCCATATATAATGTGGATGTCATCAATCTCAGGGATAAAGACACTCCTCTAGTTCTTTTATTTTTTCTATGATGTGTGGGAACCTAGATCTTCTCCAAATGTTAGGGGAAATAATCAAAAAGAGTATTGGATTTCTTGATTGATATTTCCATGGTGGAGGAAGCCAAATACAAATAAACCCCTCCCCATAATAAACATCCTAGCAACTTTTGATGTGGCCACCTAATGTTCAACCACATGAGGACATGCCTAAGTCTAAATTTTACCCTCATCATTGCTGAAACACTATCGAGTGTGATTTTAGATTACACTATGATAATACCCTACCATTATTCAAACTCCCCAACCCATCATGATTCTTCCCCTAGAGATATTAGTTATCTTACATTGAGACACACCCTCATCATGCTTTGCACCCATTGATAATTGGTCAAAACACACACACCCCCCTTTATTCATCCCTATACCTAAAGATAGGGTCCTAACTAAGACAATGGATAAATTATAAATTAACATTATAACTTTTACTTACCCATATGTTACCAAATAATGACCCCTTATCCCTATTATATAGGAAAAAGTCCCTAATAAATCACTCAACAAATTCATCCAAACTTTCCCACACATAACTATGGGGAAGACAATGTTCTCCATTCCCTATCATAAATATTGTAAATTGAACAAATAAAACCCTACATATATTATTCAGAAATAACACCCTAGTTACACTAACAAACTTACCACACCTAAGTGGGACCCCAATTATGCCATAATTCTTCCATGTTTGAAAAGGAAGTCAAATAAATGATCTTTCTTATTTCCAAAATCTCTCACCTAGCTTGATCTTGAACATAGGAGATAAAGTTTTATATTAATATAATTTATTACCTTCCTTCTCCCCTTATATGAGACTGAGACACCCACACATATACAGACCCTCCCATTTACCCATGTAAGGGGAAGGCTCATCAACTTCTCAATTACCAAGGCCAAAGAACCTGAGGAGGGTTATCTAATATCTTCAACAATCACATGGTAGAGATATCTAATAATGATGGATCTTCCTTTAAATCATTCCATCAATAAGATCATAGCCACATGATACTTCATCATGTAGAGCTAGAGAACTATTTGAATTTCCCAATTGATCTCAAATCACTTGTATGAAACCCTTGTCTTCTCTTAGGTATGCCCATGCCCAAGGAGAGGGTTTGTAACATAATGATACAGACCACTAAAATGAATTTTTATCCTCATAATTTCCCAAGCATTAAAAAATTATGACACCCTCCCCTAATATAGGAGAAACTAATCCAAGTGTGCATCTCGATAAGCCATCATAGGCATGCTTTAACCTAATATTAAAAGATGTGAAATTATTAATGTCTTATCACCAGTTCTATAGGTTATGGGACTGTTTTAGGATGTTTATCACACCAAAAATAGGTCATGGTGAATGGATGTCTGAGTTCTTACATGAGCCTTTATGTGAATGACTAGATGCTAGGGTAAGGCAATGAGAGTTGGTCATGCCTCATGAATAGTATTATGAGTTACATAATTATATCCACAAGCATATAATTTATATTGGAAATCTTATCTTTATACTTGATATTCATATTGACAAAAATTAGAGAGAGAGAGAGAGAGAGTTATAAGTTTAGATCCAATTAGCTAGGATCCTACCTAATAACGAAATATTTAAATAATATAAATTATCAGTTATGCACTTTAGAGAGCAAAGATTTTTGTGTTTGTGTAAATTATTTGAATATAAAACATTTATATATCTAGTTCTCATATGCCACCCTATTTTCACCCATATTGCATTTCCATATGTCACATGTTGACCAACATAGTATATGTATTATTTTTGTGGTTATTTAGTTGGTCAATTTGCAAAATACAAAGATTTTAAAAATGCAGCTCATAACATTCACCATATTCTTGAATTTACTCACCACCTCAAAACTATATCACTGCACTAGTGTTTATCCCATTTCTTATGAGTAGATTACACCTATTTCCCTACACCTTATTTCACAACTTAGAAATATGATATCCTATAGTGGAGTCTAATCCTACTTATGATAGATTCCCCCTTTATGATGCCTTTGAAAAATAAAAAATTAACATGATAAAATATAAGTGACTTTTCTTTCCTAACTTATCCCTTAGAGATCAGCCCTTGTATCCTTATAATTTCATTGGACCAAAGTTTGGGGGTAATAACCTTACAAAAAAATGTAGAAAAAATAAAATTAAAAGTTAAAATCTTATGCAAATATAAAAGGTAAAATTATGTGTCTCTCACCCTTTGTTAAACTCTAAAATCTTAATAGTTACATGGGGTTTTTATTAGAGGGAGATGCCCTTACTCAACTATATCTAGCCTTTGATGATGAACTTGTGTATCTTCATGGTCACATGAGACTAGATCTAGGAAGTCATATAGAGGAATAAAAGATAAATGCAAAAGGAATGTTAAATCATAGAAAAGTGTCTACAAAAAGGTTCTTTATAAAAAATTTCTATATATTTGTGTTTGAGTAAGGAAAAAAATTCCTACTCACCAGCTCTATCAATGTAGGTCCCCTTTATATGAAGTTCTTAAAGTCAATATTCTATAAGTTTTCAAAAAATTACACATCCCACCTTACTTATAAGGATGAGGTCATATTTCATCCTATGTAATTTTGAGTCATGATTCACCCCCTATCTATTTTTTCCCATTTACATCCCTTGCTATAACTTAGAAGTAACATATTGTGTGAACAAATTAATTAAGTAATCACCCACAAAAACAAATATTAACACATTTTAGTCACATATGAACATATATTATAGTTAAAATGTCTACATACATTATGTTTAAACATATAAATAAGTATTTTACCCATAGAAACATATCAAAAATGAAATAAATACACAATCATACATGATTACATGTCTACTCCTCTAGAGTGCATAAACTAAAAAGATAATATAAAAATAAATAAATTACATAACATAATGACAAATAAGAGATACACTAAAACATGTGTGTGTGTGTGTGTGTGTGTGTGTGTGTGTGTGTGTGTGTGTGTGTGTGTGTGTGTGTGTGTGTGTGTGTGTGTGTGCGCGCGCGCGTGTGTGTGTGTATGCCATGTAGACTATCAATCTTATATAATAAAATTGTCTAATGCAAATAGATCTGTATAGTATCAATATGCCATAAGGCATCTTCAAGTTAATCAAATAAACATCAATGTTACCAACACATCTATAAAAAATTATAATAAATATATATTCCTAATTTAAATGGGTGATAAATCTATATAATGACCAGGGATGTCACTCTAATAATGTTCCCTACCCATATCTCCTCCTATCATACCTCCAATCTAATTTGATAGGGAATAATTATCTTGTAAATCCAATCCATAATGATAGTCAAGTGGTTGATGGACATATATGCTAAGAGAGATACTCATTAAAAGTCTATCTAGGTTCATGTCATCATCTCTTGGCTCTAGGCATAGTTAACCCTTCTATCTTATCTACATCAAATGATTAGTAACCGACTATACAAAAACCTATTAGTATCCTTATTCCACACTAACCAAGAGATAATGATACCAATGATGGACTTATGTAGGTTAGGGATCATTAATCCCTCCACTTCATAAAGCCTCATGACACACTTTTTACCTGGGTTAGGTATGTCAACATCTCCAAAATATTATGCCATGTTACAACCTCATAATGATTTCTCGTGTCACAAATGGACATAGAAGACCTAGTGTAGGATGACCACTAATCCAATTTAAATCTAAGAGGGTGATCATCCACTCTCCTAAGGCCTAATGAAATATAAAGGTGTTATGATTAGAGTCTTAGTATGTCAATAGGTCAAATAGAAACTAGCTAGAGGAAAGGGTGATCCTTAATCATGCAATATGAAAAATACCTTCTTAGTAAAGTTGGGATAACTCATTAGTCACCAAAAGTGCCAAGACACAAAGGAACCTCTCATTCTCCTAGGCTCTATTACACTAGATATTTGCCCCTTAAAACAAGAAAAAATACTTTACATCTATCATTTAATCAAGAAAACCAATCTCTTGATCTAAATAAGTCAAGAATATCCACTTGTACATTCATAAAATTAACTCTATTTACATGAAACAATTGTGAAACTACCCTAAGGAGACAACATAACTACCTCACATTGTTATTTAACCACCCCATGGCTATAGCACCATAACTACCCTAAAGTAGTTACAAACCCTCTAAAATGGTTATGAAACCACCCCTATAATAGGTGGAAATTCCATAGCCTAAACATTAGTTCTACTAGCCATCCATGGATTCACCAAAACCTTCTAAAGACCACCAAAAATCATATAAATCGTATTAAATGTGATAAAATCATAATCTAACCTCCCCCATTATGATCAAAAATATAAGATTTTTAAATTTTTGTATTTGTAAGATACATTTTGAACAAATTTCTAAAATAGGGCAAAATGAGAAGTTAACAAAAATTGGCATGATGTGGCCTGACTACACCTCCTACTAGAACATTAACCATCCTTTTGTCATCCCCTTTCTGATGACTACTTTTACGCTCAAAATAGTGATTGACAAGACAAAGCTAAAAAATATCCTTCAATCCAAATGACATAAATGAATTATGTTTTTCTAGTTTTTGAATATATTGGGCCCCAAACTAGCTATTTAAAAAAAAAAAAAAATTGGCATGATCTTACACATTTGCATTTGTTAATACATCTGTGTTTTTTAGTTTTCTAATTATTTCAAATCAATATTTTATCACTAACATGTTAATCAAATTTCTATCTTTTTATCACATTTTTATGATTTTATAGGTATGCATGGCCTCGTGCCAGATTCAATCCTCTAATGATATGTTCTAGGTATTATGATTTTCCTCTCACAAATGGTACATATTTTTTCCTTTTATTAATTACATAGTCTACTTATGTTATTTAAAAAATACACTTGAATCTAACTTTTTTATCAGAAGGTTACATGAAGTCTTAGTAGACTTCATTCCTCCATATAGGTATGTAAGATAAATATTTATAAACTCTCATTTCCATTCAATACACCTTTTTTGATGCTACATGTTCATATTACAAACAAAGCATCCTCATAACGGGTAATATGTATGCACCTACAATTACACGATGTGAAATCTCTAATATAAATCTAATGATGATGTAATGACCTATTATTTTGTACACCATAAGGAACTCTCTAGATCTAAACCCCCTATGCTTACGCATTTGCTTTCTAATTCTTTCAATCCCATTGATCATGACTTTCCTATCCATTTCTACTTTGTTTCAAAAAATTGATCATGGTTGAAAATCTGCTTTCTCAAATAACATAATCGACCTCATCTATTCCAAAACCACCTCTTGGTTTAGACGTGTTGTATTATTTGTGTAATTTAGGTGGTAGATTTGCTTATAAATGTTGTTTATCCATTAAAATAGTCGTGTTTACATTATTTTTTTTGTATCTTTAATATTAGTGGTGGTTCTAAAATTTCCCATGCATAAAGTGATAGTTTTATCATAGTTGAAACACCTTCTAAAATCAACTCTTGTGACTCCTATTTTCATGCACTTTCATAATAAATTTGATAATTATTATTTTTATCAATTGTGTTCACATCCAATCATGTTTAAATTATTCACTCTCCTAATATTAGGCTTCTTTAATTCACCTCAATTTGAGTTCACCATCACATGTAGTTGACCTATCCCATGCAAAATCCATTCTCTTCCTAAAAAAAAGCCAATTTGGGCTTGATTTTAGTTCTAAAATTTGCCATTAGGTGTTTTTATCAATTAGAATTTATTAAAAAACCTTGCTATAATTTTTAGAAGATTTAAGTGCTAGTAATTTTTAATTGAATTACACAGTTTTAAATGAAGAAGTGTCATTGGTGAGAGAAACAGAACTCTTGCAAGCCAAAACATTATCCATCCTTAGTACAATCACTCTTATTTTGTGGACTGTGTCTGCTCCCATTTTCTATATTATTCTATATCCTATGTATCATCTGTCTATAAATTTTCCTAAATCTACATAAGAGTATATAGAGTTAACATGTTGAGGATTATTCTATCAACACATTACTTGTACTTCAACTGATTTATTCTAAAACTAAGTTGGAGTTATTTTGATTTTAAGTATTTATTATTTATTAGATTATATTTAATATAACTTATTATTCTAATGAAATTATTTTCTGATATAAAATAAAAAATAAATAAATTTGATAGTGAAATAGACCTATCTCTTTCATTTGTCTTTTGTATAAAAACATAATTAGTTTTTATTTATGATTGTGTTCAATAGATTACTTTCCTTTCCAGTTAACATTACATATTGTCAATCATTCCATGAAGATATCCTAGAAAATATTGAATTAATTTCCAGCCAAGATAAATTTTATTTTAGTCAAGATATAGACAAATTTCTTGAATCTTAAATAGACATTTAGGCAAACATGGAAACATAGGCAATGCAAGTAAATAAATGAAAGTAGGAGATTATTGATCTTATTGGTTTTAAAGGGTTAAAAGCATCACAATTTATCTCTTTCAAAATAAAAAATATGAAATTATATATTTTTATTTCATCCTATCAATTAATTACAAAAATATTATTTGTATCAAGTTAGAAAGGTTTAAAGGCTAGTTTGGTTTGCGTACAAGGAAAATTCATAGAAAGTGTTTCATTATTGATGTTTTGGATCAGATATATTCTCATATTACTTGTTCAAAATATATTAAATTAATAAATTTATCTCATTTAATGTAAACAATTTAAAAGAAACAAAATATTTCATCTAATTTTCATACAAATAGATCTAGGAAAAATCAACACCTTGTATAGTAGTATAAGTTTCTTCCCTATCCTATTTCATGCATTCAAAACATTATAAAGGGTAAAACAATGGTTTGATTTTAGTAGTTTTAATTTTTTTTGTTATTCACTTTAAAAACTTTATTTTCGTCAAACAAGTATTTATTGGTTAGAATTTTATAAAAACCCAAAAATGATCAATAATAAAACCCTTGCCATTCATACAAGCAACCACATCATATCAAAAGCCTTGCCTATAAATAAAATCAAGAATATACAACATAAGCCTTGTCCATTTACACAAGTAACCACATCATAACAAGATCATTTTCCATTTGTGCAAGAAAGCATATACTAGATAAGCCTTATCCATTTGCATAAACTATACATATTAAAATTTCATTTGAACATTCTAGTATGCACACTTTGAAAGCCACTAAATGAACAAGATCATATGATTTTCCTTGGATTCTTCTTTGTCTCTTTTGGATGATCCTTCCCAAGATACCAGGTCTTTTTTGACATGTTCTATTCCCTATAATTAGAATACCTTATCCCACCATTGTCACATAGTCTGACATTAGTGTTGATTTGAGATGTGAGGTCTTTCGATCCACTCTAATTCCCCACCTCATTATGTAGAAATTAACCACTTTATAATAAAAAATATCATATCCTCAATCCACATATCATTATTTTTCCACATAATAGGGGATACCAATACAATGTTATCCAAGCCTAATCACCCATTCATCCCATTCTTTTCTCCTTGGGTCTATGCTAGTTTTATATCATTCACACTTCTTGGATGACATTGGATATGAATAGTAAACATGATAGAGTCTATCTTCTCTCATAAGTCATTCATCCCAATATCCCTTATTTCATTAAGCCTAGTATTTACCAAGAACTCTAGGTTATTATTATATAAGATATCTAAGGGCCTTGGAGTTCTATCTCCATGTATCTCAACACTCCTAATAATCATCAAGACATTGTTGTGGTCTTTTGGTTCCATCATGAGAACCCATTATTACCACCTATCTTGAATCCATTTCCATTGAACAACCAATAAAATCCATAGACCATCCACTACATTTTTTTATTTGGCCATACCATAGGTATTTGAATGCACAAGTTAGCATATACTAATTTGCATGCATATAGGTTCCATGTGTTACTTGAATCCATTGATTGTATCATGGAATGAGAAAGATCTTTCTCAATTTCACCACCAATTTGTTTAGTAAATTTATTCAAAAGAAGATGCCATAAGTGGCTTCAATAAATGCTAGAAATATAGTCATCTTGGTCCCTTTCTAAGGAAAAGAAGCTAGTTAAACTTGAGTGTCTTTAATTTCACCAAATATAGGTACTTATTTGACTTCTATGAAGTAGAAGTGGACAATCGTATCTATACAAGTTGAACCAAGGTCATGGATAATTTTATCAAGCACCACATTATAAGAATATCTATTATTAATGATATAATTTATTACATTGCATCCCTTGAAGAAATGGGAAATATATAATGGTTCATTTTTAATATATTTTATGTTATAGCTAGCCTAGAGTTTACTAGATTAGAAGAGGATGGAGATATTAGTATTAATTTGACATTTGTCTTTTTTATCTTGGGATTTTTGACATTAAAAATTTACATTATCCTATCTAACTAATTGGAGATTGACCTCATATACTGAGTTTGAAACATTTCAATTTTGGTTTGGTCAATTATATCAAAGGTAGGAAATTTAGTAGAATAATAACTTTAAATGGCTTGAGAAATGGTTCACATCATTCTTACCTTTTGGATATGTTAGTATTACCCTTTATTTGGGATAATTTATTTATCATAATTTTCCTTTTTGTGCGTGTAATTTATATTTATTTCAATTATAAAATCACATAAATATGGATTCTATGAGGTTTCACTCACATTTTTGTTCCCCTTTAAGTTTTGGAAGTTAATCTGACAAGTAACTCCTTCGCCCACTTGGCACACTCATCCGTAGACTTTCTAAGGGAATAAGACATTTGTCAAACACAAAGGATGCTTGTATGGTAATCATGATATTCCCTTTAAATCACTTTAAATTGTTATTTATATAGTAAAAGAGCCTTAATCTCCTCATTTCCTCATTAGAAACTTGAATCTCTCTCTCTTCTTCTCAAATTGATCATGCTTCTAAATTTTAAATGTGGGTATTTTTGGTAACAAGACTTCTTATAAGATCACATGGGTTTTTATCTGATAAATTCATTTTTCCACTTTAAAACTCTTGCCTCATTTATGATTTTCACATTGAAAGGTGTTTTTGTATATTTACTTTCATTAATTTCTATAATTTTTTTATTGTCACGAACAAACAGTTTTGGTATAATTACTGCATGGTTTTAAAGCTAGGTTAATATTATTGACATTATTTCTTAAGATTGTGTAGGTTTTTTGAGAATTTTATATTTTGTTTTGGAAGGGATATACCCTTAAACTCTTGTTAAATCCATCTTTACTTCTAATTTTTTTTAATTGCTAACCCATTATTGCAAGATACTCCTATACAACATTTCTTACCTCCTTCACCTTGTTATGCAATTTATCCAAGAAGGTGCTCTAGTTTTTTGTCCTCTCTCTAATCTCCAAAGTATTTCACTTGTTATATATTTTTTATATCAATTATTATCTACATTTTAAATATCCTAGTATTTTTTTGGCCCTCCCTTATTTCTCTTTGCAAGTCTATAATTTATTTTTATTTTTTTCTTTTGTTGTGTCTGAGCCTAATTTGTTGGTTATTGCCATTTATTTTTTATGTTACATATGTGTTAGTATAGTGTGGTTTTATTCCCATTATACTTCCTTTATTGCATTGTTCCAAGCATCACTCCTTACATTTACAAAATAACATCTTGATTTTCTACTTCACTCATATCTTTTTTATCTTTATATTTTTTTCTCTCTCTATAATCACCTAATATTATTCCTTACCATTTATATGTTCTACTTAGTCAATTTTTTTGTTTGTTCTCCTTGATATTTCCAAGTTGTTGGTATTTATTCTTGTGATTAGTTACCATTTGTAATGGTAGTCAGCATTATATTTTCCTTGTATTTTGTGCTTAGTGTACTATTTCAACTTTGTTTATTTCCTAGATTATCTATTCTTTCTTTCCATTCTATTAAGTTTTATAAACCTTTATTTACAAAAAGAGAATATTTCATCCTTTTATTTATTTAATCTCATCAACACGAGATATATGTGGTTTAGATACAAGCTTAAGCACCTTACTTTTTAGTTTGTCATAAAGTTTTATTTTCTTAAAATAAAAAAATGAAACCCTTTAATGATTTAAATCATTAAATTTTTTAGTTTTTTAATCCCTTTAAAAATCCTTCATAAACTTTATTCCAAACCTCTTTTTCATGTTATGGTTTCTTAAAATTGGGTTCTAATCCCTCAAATCGATAAACACAAAAACAAAGTTTTTTTTCTAAATTTATTGTATTCTTTTTAAATACTTCAAATGTAAAATATTTTTGGATTTTTAGTTTAGACTTACACTTACAGGATCATTAATTCTTGAATCTAATTAAAATTTTGAAAATTGTTAAAATAGTCTCCTTTATAAATTTGGTGCTTAATTTCTACAATTTTATACATGTTTAAGCCATCTCATAGTTTTCAAACTATTTTATTTTTTTATTGAAATTATCAAACCATTAATAGTTCTCATTTATTCCTTGTCACATTTTTTTCACTTCAGTAATAGATCATTATTTTGTCTTTCTTTTCCTTATTTCTCACTTGCAAAGTTTACTATGATTTTGTTTGCACATTTTCTTCTTAGAATTAGGTCAACTTTAATAGTATAATGTCTCAATTATTTCCTAAATTTAAACTCATTTACAATAATTACCATTTATGGAAATATCATATGCGACACATCTTCACTTATAAACATTTAGTAAAAAGAGTAGATGGAAAGGACCCAAAAAAAGATCAAAAGAATACTAAGACCAATGTCCAAGAGGAATGGCAAGGAAAAAAATGAAAAAACCTTAAGTTTGATTGGCATCGCCATGACCCTCAAATAACATATGACAATTAATGGTTGTAATATTGCATCTAAATCTTGATCTCAAATTCAATTTGTTTATGATGTTTTGAATGAATCCAAAAAATTCAAGTTTAGGATCAAATCTCTGTTTGAAAGTATAATAACTTCAAAAATATGGATGATTTATTGAATAAAATTCACAATTTTCATTCTCAGCTCATTGGTTTAGACATTAAAATTTCATATATATATTTAATTCATATTATCATGAGAAAATGTTTACTTAGACCTTTTCATGAGTTTATTAAAAAAAATCACTTACAACTAGATTTCCTTAGTTTATACATTTTGTTGATGTTTGATTTATTTTATACCCAATTTCATCAAAAAGAAGAATAGTTAGATCAATTTGGTAGTATTAATAATAATGAACATGATATTATTTCTAAACACCAGAGAAAATGTTATGTTTAATAATACACAAGACAAATAAGATAAAAATAACTAACTCAAAACCTAAGAAAAAGTTAAAGTGTAATTATTGTGATATAAAAAAACATGATGAATATCATTAATTTAAGAAAAATATGATATTAAAGATAAAAAATTTAAATTCAAAGGCAATGATAGCACTAGTAACACTAAGAATCAAAACAAATAAAAGTCTAATACTAGAGCTGATTTTACTTTTGATTTGTGTGCTTCTCATATTGAATGGATTATTAATTCTGATGTTACTCAACATATGACATGTAATGCTAATTTTTATACTCATATGAAACAAAATATTTATACTAATAATTTAATTCTTGAAAATCATACTTATTATAATGTTGAAGCCATTTGAACTATTAATATCCATACTGGTGAATTGTATGATGTCTTTCTTGTTCTTGATTTAAAATTGAATTTGATTTTTATTCCTCAATTATGCAAACAAGACTATAACTTATAATTCTCTAATGACACTTGTTATTTTAAATATACCAAGAAAGATTTTCAAGTAGTTATTACTACTTTGTTGGACAATGATAACTTGATCATGTTTACTAAATTATCTTCTTCTTCATATAGTCATGGTTTGCTTGATTCTATTAATGATAAATTATTGAATGAAAGATTAGGAAATATTAGTTACCAATGTTTTGTACTTATGAATAAACTCAATATGGTGCATGGTTTTCCTAAAAATCATCCCATTGATTTTGTTTGAAGTGGTTGAATGGCTAGTAAAATTGATAAAGAATATTTTCATAAGAATCAATCTTGGAAAGGTGATCAAAATCTTCATTTAGTTTCTAGTGATATGTTACAGCCTATCCAGACTCCTTATATTAATTGTGTATAGTATGCTTTAAATTTTATTGACTATTGCACTAGATTAGTTTGGATTTAATTCTTGAAAACTAGAGATCAATTTTTAGTCACTTTCATTGAATTTCATGCCTTTTTTGAAAATAAAACTATTTATTATTCATGCATATTTTATAATAATAATGGCACTACATATATTAAAAATGATTTTATTTCATATTATAAGTAGCCTGGTATTAAACATGAAAAAATTGTTTCTTACACTCTTGAGCAAAATGGTGTTAATGAACATAAACATATGATTACAATTTAAATGGTAAGGTGTATGTTATATGGTAAAAACATGCATTAGAAATTTAGGGTTGAATCTATTTATTTTTTTATCTATCCCATTAATATGATCCGACTAATTTTTTTAAAAATATTACCCTAGAAAGAAGGTTGGAGTGGTATAAAACCCAATTTAAAGCATTTATGTATTTTTGCTTCTGATGTATTTAATCTTCTTCCCATATAAAAATGACATAAGTTATCTTATAAATAAAACACTTTTATCTTTGTTGGTTATGATGAATATTATAAGGCTTATAGGGTGTATGATCCTCAAATTAACAAAATGAAGATTAAAAAGGATGTTAGAATTGCTGAAAATGGTGTACTTGATTGTGATTCCATTTAGATTCCCTATTAGTTTAGTTTGTTTACCTACCTTAGCTCATGTTTACTAGGTGCAGTATTTAGAACTATATAACAATATTTAATTTTTCCATTGTGGATTTATCCCACATTGGTTAGGATGTTTTTATTCTTGATTTTCCTTGGATATATATTCAACCCTATCTAATTATATTAAATAAGATATGATACCATGTTAATAATGGTAAATATATTCCAAAAATCCAAGATCTCATTTGTTTGTAGCTTCATGTGTCATATTCTCATTTCTAACTCTTCAGATCTTCGATTCTTGAAATGTTCTTACCATTCCGAACATTATATTTATATATATTTTTTCTTGTTTTCCTTGGTAATTAAGTTATGTGTATAATGATTTTATTATTCCTATAATTCCATATTATAATTCTAGTATTTATCCACTAAAATTTATTCCTACGTGGGCCAGTACTACTTTAGAATCTTATATAATTTATTTAGATCTCAATATTACTTTTCAAACTAGGAAACACTTTTATAAATATGATTTGATGTCTAAAATTATGAAAATTAAGGATCTCACGACACTAAAACAAGTTCAAGGTCACCGTCATTAGGAAAATGAAATACATGATGAATACAAATATTTGATTTGTAATAACACTTGGGACTTAGTTCCTCTCCCTAAAGGCTAATATTTAGTAATTTGTAAATGGTTCTTTAAGACTAAATTAAATTCAAATAAAAAAATTAATAAATATAATCCTAGACTAGTTGCTAGAGATTTTTCTCAAATTAAAGGAATTGATTATAGTGAAATTTTTTCACCTATAGATAAGATGCCCACAAAAATATTATTTTATCATTATATTCTCATATGTATTTGAAAATTTATCAAATTCATGTTAATAATGTTTTATAAGATGGTGACTTGCATGTAATTTTTTATATGTCTCAACCTCCTAGTTTTATTACGAAAGTTGATGGAAATATTGTTTAAAAAATAAACAAAACCATTTATGATTTGAAAAAATATCTTAGAGAATGGTACTAAAAAATATATAAAGTTTTCATAGTGCAAGGTTTTACTTGTTGGTATAATGATCCTATTATTTTTGTGAAAAGCACTCCAAATTGCACAATTATTATTGTTTTGTATGTTGATGACTTAATCATAATTGGTAGTCATAGTTCAATGGTTTTTGCAGTAAAAATGCATTAAAGATTAAATTTTATATGAATAATTTGGGTATCTTGCATCACTTTTAATGCATTCAAGTTTTGTAATAAAAAGATATATTTTCTATTTTTGAATCTGAATATGCATATGAATTGTTATCTAGGTTTGATATGTTAGAATGTAAACCTATTACTACGCATTACGAATTTGGTGTAAAATTACTTACTGACATGGTAACTAAAAATGTTGATCCAATTATCTATAGATAATTACTTGGTAGTTTTAATTATGTTACTTGTACTCATCTTGATATTATTTTTATCTATTATATTACTTTTTCATTTTAGGTCTAAACCTGAAACTACTCATTTTAGAGATACTAAAAGAATTTTTCATTATATTAAAGGTACTCTAAATTTTTGCATTGTATATAACTCAAATAGTCATTTATCTTTTGTAGAGTATTCTTATTAAGTTTGAGTTGGTTATCCTAATGATCGTAAATCCATAATTTATTATTGTTTCTCTTTAGGTTCTTACATAACTTCATGGAGTTGTAAAAATGAGATTATTGTATCTTTATATTTTGTAGAAGTGGAGTATAATGGTTTGAATCACACTGTGAAGGAATCTATTTGGATTATGAGACTTATTTCAGATTTGGGCCACCCTCAATATTCAACTACTTAATTTTTTAGTGATAATAAAAGTGCCATTAACATAAAAAAATATATATAGTTTTCCATGAAATGTCCAAGAAGATATCAACATCATGATTTGACATGAACTACTTGAAGAAAATCAAATTCATCTATCTTTCTATCCTACTCAAGAACAAATGGTTGATATCTTCACTAAGATGTTATGTAAAGAATAATTTATATTCTTTTATAATACATTGGGATTGAAGGAATCTCTCATCAAGGGGAGAGTTATTAATGTTTTCTCCCTTATTATTTGTTTTTTAAGCCCTTAAATAAAGTTTAAGGGGGAGGTTTAATAATATCCATTATTTGGGATAATTTATTTATCCTAAGTTTCTTTTATGTGTGTGAGATTTTTATTTATGTGAATTATAAATTGCCATAAATCTGGATTACTTGAGGTGTCACTCACATATTTATTCCCCTTTAGGATTTGGGATTTACTTTCACACATAACTCCTTACCCCACTTAGCACAAACTTCCATCTAATATTTAAGGGAATATGCCACTTGATACACACAAAGGAGGATTTTAAGGTAATCATGGGATTCCTTTTAACTCACTTTTTCTTCTTCTTGCTCTAGTAAAAAAATCTTCCTATCATCATTTTATCACTAGAAACATGAAGCTCTCTCTCTTGTTCTCAAATTTCTCTTGCTTCTAAATTGTAATTGTGGAGATTTTTGGTGACAAGACTTATTGTAAGATCACCTAGGTTTTTTTGAAACATTTGTTTTCCCACTTTAAAATTCTTGTCTCATTTATTATTTGGAACTTGAGTG
The DNA here is from genome assembly GCA_037957365.1 of Torreya grandis. Taxonomy (NCBI): domain Eukaryota; kingdom Viridiplantae; phylum Streptophyta; class Pinopsida; order Cupressales; family Taxaceae; genus Torreya; species Torreya grandis. The sequence continues at coordinate 1,326,338 of JARHVA010002721.1, forward strand.
ATTTTTCTATTTCTTGATATCATTAATTTCTATAAATTTTAATGTCACTGATAAAACATTTTGGCATAATTTCATCAGGATAAGTGGTATAATCTACTTGAGGATATTCACATATCTTACACATTGGTTACTTATCTTTCATTTATCCAAGTGAAACCATTACACATGGAAGAATAAATTTTAGATTTTCTTATTTTTTATCAATTTATTGGTTTTTCAAATTTTAACTTCTCATGAAGATGGTAAATGATTGATTACTCATATATCCAATGGTATCATTATAGTTGTATTTAATGGAATCATGATCCTGAACACGTTATTAGAGTTACCACCAATTTATTTTATCTCAAACTCTTCAAGATCCATATTTTTTGTTTCAATTTTTTGTTCCATTTCTTCATATAAAATTATCTCTTTTATTTTCTTAACAACATTCACATGAACATGTATATTTTTCTTAGGAAGTTCCTATATATAATTTTATTATTGAGGAGATTGCATATGGGGAAGATTCCCATGAAAAGGCATATTATTTATTATATCAATATCATGATGAGGAGGTGTATAATATTTTTGAGGTATTTTCATCTTCATGTAGTTATGTCATTATCCATTTTATAGGGAATTTGTTTAGTAGAAAACTATTTTAAACTATGTATTTTACATTTTAAAGGCTCTCTATTTTAATTTCCATCCGTTGTCATGTTATCTTCTACATCAATAGCTAACATTTGAGATCATTTAATTTAGATACTCTGCTTCTCATTAACTGATAATGAACATTTCTTAATTATGAGTTTTCAAAGAAACACATTTGATTTTTTGACTTAGGTATGGTTATTGAAAATATCCTATGGAATATCTTAGTGAATTTGGTGATGAAATGCCACTAGTTCAGTCTTCTAGATTCATTTGAGTAATTTATGTGACTAATGCATGAACATATACTATTTTAAATTTGATTTCAAAGTTATTTAACATATTATCTAAACCAGTGATAGAACCTAGAGGGAGTGGTATAAATAGACAACTACTCCATTTTAAGAGTTTATATGAACAATTTTACTATTATGTATTCATATTCCACCCTTAATATTACACATGCTTCAAATAAAACCACAATATGTTTATCTACATGTTGCTTACCATAATATTTTGTTTGGAAGTTCTTCCATGAACCCTTTGTAATTTAATGTAATTATCCTAAAGCTAATTGCCTAATTCTGTTACCCCATGGGACTTCCATGGTTGAAAAAATTGAGTGAGAATGAAAATATTCCCTAAGAGGATAAGATATTGATCTACTATTGAACCAAATTGTAATTGTTTAATTTTTTTGGAACAAGATGTAAGACTGACTGACATTTTGATTTTCATTTTCTACTCAAAATCTATGTTAAAACAATAATTATTTTGTGACAAATAGAATGGATCTATATTACTTTGATATTTACTTTCTCTAATAAATTATCTTTCTACTAGTTTAGAATGAAAATTACTATTACTAAGTTGCATGTTGAATGTGGAGTGTTATCTGAGATGATATTACATATCATATTCTTTTTGTATCTATTTATTTGATTCACTATGCCAACATCAAATTATCTTAATATTCTAATAATATGTCAAAATTTATTCCAAATTATGTTGCACATGCTCTATTATCCCATAAAAATTCTCATAAGTATGAAAAAATGGCATCTTATGTTTTGTTTATCTAATTAAGATTCATTTGGTATACTATATCTTAAACTGATAGGATGGTCATAAGAAGAATCTCTTATCACAAATATTTTGGAATCTTTATCAACTAATCTTATCTCTTTTCTCTTACGTTCCTCCTTGATATATTTTTACATTTCTTTGAATAATAAAACCATATTCTTCTTATATATTAATTATTGTAGTGACAATATTTAATTAAGTGTAATTTTTTTCCTAGGCAAGGAATCAAAAACTTGAAGCAGTATTTTCTATGATTTATATCCAATTGATAATGGATTTGAAATATCAATCTTTGTTTATGATAATATTCATGGACATAGTTTATTGTTGAAAATTGTCAGTTATTTGATGAGCTCTATTAGATTGTATGCTCAATAATCCTTGTTATTCTTTTTGTGTGATTTATTTATTAGCTAAATATTTTCCAAATGGTATGAATTTTAAGGACACTAAATTTTTCACACTCCCAAGCACATTATATGATATAAAATTTAATAGTTGATTATGTAGGTTTGATCCTAGTCAATATCTATTGTGTATTGATTCTTCAAGAGACTATACATGAAACTACCTACCTTCCTAAATTACATAAACTTATTTGTACTCTCCAAAACTGGTCAAAATGACCAAATAACTCATTATAACTTTTCAAGGTAGTTATTAAATTTAATTTGGGTTTTACATATAAAATATGACATAGAAAATGGCTTATAAAAAATAGAAAAACTTCATTTATTACATGATCACTTTTATAAATCAAATAAAGAACTTTATAAGACTAAATCAATTTTATAAAATAAGTGAGTTTATAAAATAAAATACAACTCAATAAATAATCCATAATTTTACAAAAGTGATCCTTTTTAAATTTTATATCTTTCTTGCATGATCCATTTACAAGTTTTTACCCTTCTTTGTAAATCTAGGAATGGGGGTTGTATTTTGTAGTTTTAAAAATTGTAATCAACATCCCAAAGTTTTGAAAAGATGATCCTAGCTATAAAAACCCTTTACCATGCCTATAATATTCATGTATTTATAAGAAAAGTGATTTCCTAAACTGCCTCTACAAGAAATGATGAATATTTGGATCACATCTTTTGATTTTTTGGGTGGAGATGCCTTCAAACATGAGATAGAAGGTGAAAATTAATGTTGGAGGATAGAAATACTTTCTCATCATGTGTATCTAATTGGGGATATCCTTGACCACTTACCTCATGGATATATACCTTTATTTTTATCCATGTTAATGAACAACATGATCTAGCAATGATTTCATCAAAATATTCTAGATTAATTGTCATTTGAATGATTTTCCATCAATATCCCACCTTTGATTTTTAAAACTACTATAGATATGCCATAGAGGATCTTGGATTAAAAAAACATGAGAAAATTGAGGAATTAAGTTATTTAAATTTTTTTACCTTTTGGCTCCAACTTGCTTTTCAACACCTTACATTTTGCACTTCTACTTTTTTGCACATTTTGTTTTTCACACTTTAAAATTTCCACATATTTTTTACAAATTATCCTTTTTAGGGTTTATTTTTAATGTATAAATGCATTATTTTCATCTTTTGACCTTTTGTGGAGATCATGCCCCTTCTACAAATTTATAATTTAAAAATTGCATAGTTACAATTTGCACTTGTAGTTCCCGTTGAGAAATCCAAAACTCCAAATGCTATTTTCAATTTTTCAATAATTCAATTTACACTATGGGTTCCCATTTCCCTCAAATATCTTTTTATTAAATCTAGAACTCCAAATGCAATTTACAATTTTGTAAAATTGTAAACTACACTTGGGGTTCTCTTTCCCCTTGAAAACATCCTTTAGGGAAATGGGAACTCTAATTGTAATTTGCAAATTAACAAATTTTCAAAACTACAAATGGCCTTCAAAGTTCCCATTTTCACTAAGAACCCATGTTGACTGGCATTGACTAGTGGAAATGGGAAATCCAACCGCAATTTGAAAATTTCAAAAGTGTAAAATTAAAAAACTACATTATTCTTCTAATTCTTCTTGAAGCTCTTTGGGTTGAATGTTCTCCTTGTTGATTTGACTGGAAGGATTGGAAGAGTTAACTGCAATTTATAAATTGCATTTTATAAAGTAATTTTCCACTCAAATTTCCTAGGGTGTTTGGGATCTCACCTACAACTTCTAGAATTTGAATTTTTTTTATTTTTCCAACTTAACTCCATTTATAGCCATTTGGTTCAAAAAAACACCCTTATTTTCATTTTGAAACAAGGTCATAATTTCCATCATTATGTTTCTTGTGCTTCTTCTACTAATCACCTATTTGTATAAAAGTTCGTGTATATATCTAGGCCAAAGACATTACTATTAAAATAATGAGGTCCAAATATTATAATTATTCATATCTAGACCAGTTCCAAAGTGCCTTGGCATTGGGCTAAAGTTAGGTAAACATGTTTAAACACTTTGGAATGATGCATCAATTTGTAAATGAATCACACTCAAATGTTTTTTTTTCATATCATAACCTCTATTGATGACCATTTTGGTAGATTTGTTTAATCTTAACCAAAGATAATTTAAGATACAAGTTTAAGAGCTCATTTTTGAATGCCATCTCAACATTATTAAGATTATGTCATTTCAGCCCTACTAATACCTCTATAATTTTATTTTTCTTCTTGCTAATCCTTTCTTCTTGGCAGAAACTATTTAGAAGAGAGTGTTGTGATTTTACTTTGTATACAAGTTCTATGTATGGGATCTTCTCATTTTACCTTTCCCACTTAGCTATTACAAGAAAGCACACAATTAATATTGAAAATAAAAACAAAGGTGGTAATTCCTTCCTCACCCCCAAGTCACTGTTGGATAATTTCTAGAATGTTCTTATGTTTTAAACTTTTTTTAATATTTTTTTCAAGTCCATGGGCCTTTTTAACCATAAATAAGAGGCACATGTTCCTTACAAAAATTGGTGGGGAAATCATACCTATTATATGTTCCCACTCACCTTTTATCCATATAATCTAAAACATTGTAATCAAATTAAAATTTAGCAAAATTGTAAATTATTTCATCATCTCCCATATCCACCATCTCATTTTATCTTTATTGTTTTTTCATGGGATCCAAACTCACTAAATTAATTTCTAATTATAAAATTACACTTTACCAGTTATTATTCCACTTAGAAACCCTACTAAACCTTTTTGTACCATTTTATAATTTGTATTCTAAAACACCCATCTCCGTCAAGCTCATTATGTATCCATATGATCAGTTTGTCTTCCATTGAGGACTCAAACTTTTGCTACATATTTATTTAACCATTTCCTCTACCATGTATGCTCCAATTTCCCATTGTGGATGTGATTTTAACCTCTTAAAATTATAGTGAAACTCTATACCATTATTTATAATTTCATTTAAAAATTTGAACCTCCAATTAGACCTCAAACTAGTTTTTGCAATTTTCTTTTGTCCCCTCTAAACCCCAATAAAACTATATGGTTCATTTCATAATTTTTTAAACCTGTAATTAAGGCGTTAACGCATGTTGAGATATCTCTTTATATCCATGTGGCTCCCACTCTGTGTCAATCATGAAATGATACCTTATCGTGTTTATCTTTTCCTCCATGTAGGCATGGGAAGCATGGCAAGATGTAGACACCGAAATCATGTCTACCCCTTGGTCATCCTCCCCCATTGCTCCCATTGGTCCACCTCCTAACACAAGTACTTACCCACTCAATTATTAAATTAAAAAAATCAAATATTTTAATTTAGTAGCCCCCTTGCCCCTTCACCCATGCCACCTCACTCCACCTCAGATTCCTCTCCTTGGATGCCCCCACCCCATGCCAAGCCTTAATTGCCTAAATCTCATCTTAGCCCTTCCTCTCACACTCATTTAAGCCCCTCTCAACCATTTTCTAATGACAATTTGACCCTGGCAGCTTGTAAGAATGGGTAGAAGGCTAAAATTAGCCTCTATCCCCATTCTTCAGCCACTGACGTCGATCAGTATGCGGCTGACATCGACGATTTTGCCAGTGTTGATTACCTTTAAAACTAGCTTTCTGTATCCGTTGCTACCCCCCACAAACAAAAATTCTCTTGCTCTTGCTTCCCAGCATTCTTGCTTCTTGTTTTCTTGCATGTATCAGCAAGTTTTGACAACACTTTCTAGGCTTAGAGGATCAACATCAGTCATCCCACACAGGGTTGAGGATTGCATGACATCTCCATCACCAGCCACAACGGACACAGCTCGTGCACCTCTGCCAATTCCATCTATAGCTAAGTATTTGTATTAGTTTCATTTTACTATATTTTTTAAATATATTAGCACTCTGTCTACTGTCCATTCCCAAGCATCCTTGACACAACCTTGCATGTTCTTCTCAGAGAGGCTGAAACGCCTTCTCTCACCCTTATCTCCCCTTTTGCCTCTGTCACCCATTTAGTCCCTTCTCAGACCATACTCTCTATCCAATCAACCCAGTACAAACCACTAAGACTCCCACAGACACTTCAAGCCCTTTTGCTGAGCATAGATAGCTCTAAAACTTGTCTAGAACCTCATTGCCCCGATCAACATCAGCCATTGCCCCTATCGACGTTGACAGACTAACTGACGTCGGTGACCTTGACCTACTGACACTGGTAGACTAACCGACGCTGGCGACTATGGATAATAGATTGTTGCATATAGGTACACATTTACTTCTTTTTCTTTTGTTCAGTTTTTATGATTTCTATTTCTGGCAATATTCTACTTTTAAATAATCAGTGGACTGTCATCCCTCTAATAAGTCTTTGCACTTCTAGGACCAAGCTTTCACTTGGCAGTCCACTTTCTAGCTATCTAACAACTTCTATGTTTGAGTCTCTTTCTTCTACAAGTGTCATCCTCCACAACCAAAGAGGAGTTCCTTCAGTCATCTGAATCTGGTGCGCAAGACTTCATCTGGGTACATACAAACCCTTGACAATTTTATCTTAGTTTCTCATTTCCTTTTGAATGTAAAAAGTGAAAACTTGTTTGGAAACATTCTGGCACACCCGATGGGACCCTAGGGTCTTCCTTGGGTTCTTTTCTTACTTTTCATATAGGTGCATTAGGTCTCTCCTTGCATCTTCTTATTCTATCTCTTCCAAAAGACACTATTAGCAAGCTTAAAAAGAATCATTCTTTTTCTTCCTTTTCTTGCATCTTAGACTAGTCAAGATCATACTCTTCAACCTCTTCTCACTTGTCTGCATACGAACTCATATTTCAATTTGGGCTTAAAATACATTGCATTTCATTTCTTCTTGAATGCATACTTAGCTCTCACATCTAGTAATTAAAAACCGCATCATGAATAAAGCGTAGACCACTTATGTTACACGACCAAATCACTTTCACAAATTAAACATCTAAACTTACTTGAGACAAGGTCCGACTAGGATTTCATCACCTAGTGGATACCTTACCCGTCCTAGCAATCCCACTTGGACTTCACTACCAAGGGGAAAGCCCACTCTGTTCTTTGGCAGAGGATAAACTCTAGGGAAAGTATATATTGGCTAAGCGGCCCAGCTTATCATTGGGTTCGTGAAGTGAGGGGAGCTTGCTCCTTAGCACCAGGACACATACAAAACCTAACACAGACTCTTGAGCACTGAAACTAACCTGAACCAGCGTTAGACTACTTCTTCTAGGACCCGTTTCAAAAGCCAACTCCAAAACACATTCTAAGGCATAAGCCAACATGATCCTAATAATTTATTCCTAGGATTTTAACATTTAGTGTCTTCTTGTGTTCATCTTCTTTTCTATTCTTATCTAGTTGTTTGAGCTAGTGAAGACATTTTATCTTGCCTTGAATGGTTTTAACATGCAGTCAAACTAAGACTCTTGTCGACCACATGAGGCATCAACCGCTTCCACCTTCGCCGTCCATAACTAGTCCTCTAATGGAGTTTCATTCAGAGACCAAATGAACTCCAACCCAACCGACCCCAACTCAGCCTCCCATTGTCCCTAAAGGGGACCAAGACTTCGAAAGATTCTTGGACCTCAATGTCAAAGCCAGTCAACATTATCTCGTGCGAAGCAGAATGCGAGACTCCTTGGGTAACCCAAATTATGGGATGCCAACCTCTTTAGTCGAGGCAACAGCCGTATCGATAGCATCTATGGTTCAACCCATTGACACCCAAGTTGTCACCTCGACTAATAACCAGCCCATGACTAATCTTCTAAGTGTGGCTTCTCCTTCCATCTCTGGGCCCGCTTCCATTAGGGTTTTGGCCCCCCATCAACTTTAGACTATTCAACCAACCTCTACCCCTTCCTAAAATTTGGTTGTCTCCATCCCGCCTACTCTTGCCCCCATCAACACCAAGGTGGCTACTCATCCATTGGCTAATGTTACCACTATCCAACCACCTATGGCAACATCAAGCCTAGTCATGCCTTCTACCTTCATAATGCAGCCACCCTTGGCCTCCACTTCTATCCCAACAACTAGTTATCAATACGTTGCACCCATACAAGTGCAACCAACTATGTCGTATGCCCCTTCTAGCACCTTACAACCTAGGGGGCACCCCACCTACAAATCCATCAACAGACATAATCAAAATGTTGATGGACAAAATGTCTAGCCTTGAGACCTCAGTTTCGGGTTCACACAATGCCCTTTCATATGAGCAAATTTGCAATGAACCCATTCACCCCTCAGTCCTGATCCAGCCATATCCAAGTCAGTGGGAACTTCCTAAATTTTCTTGTTTTCAGAGTAAGGAAGACCCACAATAGCACCTACGAGCATTCAGACATGCTTGTTATCTCATAGCCCATGATGATGTGTTATTACTACACAAGTTCCCCATGTTGCTTTCTAATGTTGCTCTCAATTGGTATAGCTCTCTCACCAGTCATTCTCTTTTCACATTCACCCAGCTATCCTAACTTTTCCTTGACCACTTTTTGATCAATATCACCAAAAAGGTCTCAATCATAGATCTGTACTCTATCTGACAGTTTGATGACAAATCCATAGCTAATTTTGTTGCTCGCTGGAGAGGCCTAATCAACCAACTCTCCTTTTCTCTGCCCCAACTCGAGCTTATCAAACTCTTCTCTCAGGCATGTGCCAAACATATTTCCTCTACCTTGCGGGTCTAGACATTCTGCACCTTTGATGAAGCTTTCACGATGGCCAGGAAGCTTGAACTACGTGCTGTTGAGGAAAACAAAGTCAAGTTATGAAGTGAAAACCCTAACACCAAGTCCAATGACTCTTCCTCTAAACCTTCTTCATCTAATCCCAAATCTAAGGCATCAACAAATGCTATAGTCATCAGACCATCATCCTCTTCAACAACTAACCAGCCTGAACCATCCACATCCCAAAGTATCACACGACAATTCCAGCAAAGATATGTGCAGCATCAGTATACTCCACTAGGAGAGTCATATGCATCTATGCTAGAAAAACTTGTCAAATAGGGGGTTCTCAATCTCCCCCAAATCTGACCACCTCCTTAGTTTGATCCCTCACGCGCCATCCCTATGTGGTATAGGGAGAATGACTTCTGTAATTATCACCATGTTAAAGGCCATGACATGGGCAACTTTAAGACTCTCAAGAACATCATTTAAGACATGCTAGATAAGGGTGACCTTGTCCTAGACAATCCAAATGTGCCACCCAATCAAAGCATAAACATCTTCAAATAAACCTTCCCTAATCATCCACCTAGCCAAAACAATGTGCAGACCATGACTGATGACACTTAAGAGCATAACATACACACAGTTAACATTGTCTCACCTCTCATCCCTGACCAACCTCTCTTATAGTCTCAAGAGGTTAGTTAACCCATCAGTCCATCACACGTGGACAAAACTTCTTCTCTTGTTAGTTCTCCATCTACATCCCTTATATTGGAGGATGCCTCGACCATATCGGCACCACTAGCCCCACCATCCTCCTTATTTCTACCTATGGAGGACCCTACCCTTCCTACTCCTCAACCACAAGTGGAGGACACAATCATCCCTGCCCTCTACCCTCTTGAGGATCCACATTCTCTAGTTCCTTCTCCACCTAGAGAAGAACCTATCTCTCTACCTTCTTCAACCAAAGACGAACCTGTTATGACTTCATCATGGCTTGGGTCCAAGATTACTACACCTACCACATTTTTGGCCCCGCAACCATCCACATCTTTTGGAGGACCAAAGCCTCATCCCACATCTTCCCAACCGTTCTCTTGATTGGTGGAGAAATTAGGACTTCTCCATTCAAGGAAAGTGGAACATTAGGCATTGTGAGAGCGACTCAAAGCTCTTCAGCTTGCCTGTGCCATCTCATCTCCTGCCATCGACCTACCCATGACAAAATCTCCAAAAACTTTCAACAAAGACCAAACTTCTACCTCTAAACCTTTAAAATCTCAACCATCCACATCAGAATCAAAACCCTCATCCACCACATCAAAACCAATCAAGTCACTTAGCGTTTGCCCCATCCCTAACCTCACTCACCTGTAAGTGAAGGTAGACTTGGACTAGGCCTTGACCAATAGTAGTCCTCAAACCAAACCAAAGAAGACTGCTAAACCACGGCGGTGAACTCCTCCTCCATCACCATTGCCCTCCATTTTAGGCCCTCACCCTTTGACCCTAATAGGAATACTTCCTACTCCAACCCCTAACCAAAACAAGTTGCCTCCACTATTTCCTTTGCCTACCAAAAGCCTACCCTCTCTAAAAAATTTGGCGCCTCTCACGAAGAAAGTGTCATCTTCACATGTGGCCGCACCATCAACCCAAAAGGTGGTACGGAAGCCTCCTTCAACACCACCCAAGTAAAAGTCATCGGTATCTAATGCATCAACAAGCACAAACCCTTTAGTGGGTTCATATGCCTTGATATTGCCCTGACTTTTGCAGACCTCTAGCATAACCCTTCCGCCTATCAAACCCTTCCAACCTCTCGAGTCAAAACCTTCCTGGTTCAACGATACTAAGATTTTCCTATATAATCATACACTAGGACATGATACCAAGAATTGTTGTGCCCTCAAGGTGGTCATTCACCGCTACATGGAGAAAGACACCCTTCTCCTTGAGGACACTGATGACAGACCTCTGACACCTTCCCATATTTCATAAACCTCTTCATCATCATCGACATCTCATCAACAGACTATGGCCCCTTCATCTCCTTTGCCCCCTCTCTTAGAAATTAATGCCATCAGTATAGCCACCCAGTCACAAAAGGATAAGGCAAAAGAAAAGGCTACTATTCCTTGGACCTATCCCTTTGTCAAGCCACCTTAACTACCAAAACCTAAAATTTCTATCCTAGGTGCATCCCAACCCTCTTCTTCAGGGGCAATCCATGACTCTATGTTAAAATAGATTCACCAGATGCCCATGAAGATGACCTTGTATGACCTCATCCAAAGTTCACCCCAGCATTGTCAAGCTCTAATTAGAGCCTTACAAGTAGTGGAGGTCCAACCTGAGGACCCCCAACCACTCGTAGCCCTGGTCCACTCATTATCCCCCATTGCCTCCATCACTTTCAACAATTCTAAAATTCCTACATCTAACTCAGAAGATCAAGACGCTGCTCTCTTCATCATGGCATATGTTGATCAAACCCACATTAAGCGAGTTATGATTGATGGAGGTGCCAGCATTAACATCATCTCTACTCATGCCTTTGATCAGTTGGCTCTCCCCAAGAATTGCGTATCAAAAATTGACGCAATCTTTTGATCCTTTAATGACACCACTGCCACAACCATTGGCACCATCATCCTCCATATTCATGTTGGCCCGCACACTATCCCAGAGCTCTTCTACATCATTGAAGGAGAGTTTCAATATAACATGTTGCTAGGACGACCCTGGATCTGCGCCATGGCTTGTGTCCCCTCTAGACTGCACCATTGTGTAAAATTTGAACATGACGGGCAAGTCCACATCATTCCTACTGACCCATCACCTTTCAAAACTTGTAACATGACCTATCAACCAAATGACATTCTCATTCCTCTCAAGACATCAACCCAGACACCGCCTCCATCTGTGGAAGCTTCGACCAGTTTGCAAATGGTGATCACCCTCACACCACTTCTTCAAGTGACAACCAAAGACCCCATGGAAGATATCTTCCAACAAATTTCACTTGGGGAATATTGCTTGCTTACCTTAGACATGTTCCAAACTCTGCAATAGTATGGATAGCTTCACCACAGCCCAAGTTATGACCATCAGATCAGGATGGTCGTTCTTTACAGTCCTCCTCACCTCTGAACCAATCTCATCTATGGGGGGCTAGATTGGGCTCCCACCTATGGGAACCCTCTCTCTTCACCTCAACCATTCACATATGACTTCTTATTTCTTGGCAACCCCACCTTTGCACACACCTACCTTTACAGGTGTACATGGAAGGGTTTTGGCTTCGGGTGTTACGAGTAAGGCTCCCATCAGCCCATCGAACCACTCAATGATGACAATGCCAAGAAATGATATGGTCTAGGCTTCTAAGAATCCATCGAGGCCTCTGCAGACCCTTGCCCCAAACCCACCATCGACCAATCTCCTCCAAGCTCGCCTATTCTTCCCCCTTCACCCACGGAGTCGGTGGTTTTCATCCCTCCTAGTTTTTTTTTTACATAAACACCATCCACTTGGAACCCCTGACCTATCAGCTAAATGGGGTGTCTAGGTCTCTCCCTCTCATTTATCCCAACATGATAGACGATGAGTTGACAACCATCAACACTGTCTACTGTGTAGACAACGACACCATTCTCTCCTACATGGGTGTCAATGACTCTTTCATCCAACGCTCCCTCCCTTCTGAAACCCAAGTTATGTTAAATGAATCAACCATTGACATCAACCTTCCCTCTTTTGATGTTCCTCATATCTTAAAGATTGGCCAATCTCTAGATGCCCAGGAGTAGCTTGACTACACCTAGTTTCTCTCAGACCATAGCAAGGCCTTTGCCTAGACTTACAGTGACATGTCTGGCATTGACCCCAACATCACCATTCATAACATCATCACCAAACTAGAGGCTAAGCCTGTCAAGCAAACACTTCAAAAGATGCATCCTTGTGTTGTGCTCCTTGTCAAAGAGGAGCTTCAATGCCTTCTCTCTATCTCTTTCATCCAACCCATCGATTATCTACAGTGGGTCTCTAACATCATCCCTATCACCAAGGTGACTGGGGGGATCCAGATCTACATAGACTATCACGACCTCAACCTGGCCTATCCCAAAGATGACTTTCCTCTTCCCAACATTGACCAACTTGTTGATCTCACAGCCGGTCATGAGATGCTATCACTCATGGATGGGTTTTTAGGATACAACCAAATCTTGATTACACTGGAAGATCAACACAAAACTACCTTCATCACCCTATGGGGGACTTTCTGCTATCAGGTCATGCCTTTTGGCTTGAAGAACATAGGCGCCACATATCAGCATGCCATGACTTACATTTTCCATTATCTCCTCCACAAAATCATGGAGGACTATGTGGATGACCTGCTAGGCAAGTCCAGGCTTCACCACGACCATTTAACCATCCTCAAGATCATCTTCTCTCACCTTCTTCAATACAATGTCCACCTTAACCCCAAAAAATGTGTCTTTGGGGTCCTCTCAGGCAAGCTCCTAGGTTTCATCATTTCTTTCCATGGCATCGAGATAGATCCCACCAAAATCTATGCTATCTTCAAGATGCCACCTCTGACCAATCTCAAGCAACTTCACAGTCTACAAGGGAAGCTGCAGTCCATCCACTGCTTCATCTCACAGCTTTCTGACCACTACCAACCTTTTTATCATCTCCTCAAGAAGGACATCTCCTTTAAATGGGATAAGGACTGCCAAGAGGCTTTTGAAGTCCTCAAACGCTATCTGATCTCTCCACTAGTCCTCATTCCACCTAAAGACAACCAACCCTTCTACCTTTACATCTCAACAACCAACAATTTGTTAGGTGCCATGATCACGCACCGAGATGAGCAGCACTATGAGTAAGTGGTTTACTATGTCACCTGAACACTTGTCGACTATGAAACTCAATATAGTCATACCGAAAAACTCTATTTGGCATTAGTCTTTGCCACTACCAAGCTCCACCATTATCTTCTTAATCACAAGACCTTTGTCATAACTCACACTGACCCTCTTAAATACATGCATTCCAAACCATACCAAAATCAACGTATGGCTCGTTGGCTCATGCCTCTTACTGAGTTTGACTTGGAGTTCATCCAGTAAAAATCCATCAAGGGGTAAACCATCACTGACCAATTGGCAGATGCTCCTCTACCTGACAATCAACCTTCTCAGTGCGAGTTTCTAGATGAATCTATCACCGCGCTATCCACCGATGACACTGTCTATAAAATGACCATGTTCTTTGACGACTCTAAATGTCAACTCGGTGGGGGTGCAGGAGTCATTCTCATCCCACATGAAGGTGAGCCCATGCCTCTATCTTTCAATCTCAACTTTGATTGTACCAATAATATTGCTGAATACGAAGCCTTAATTTTGGGACTTCAAACCGCCCTTTCTCTAAGCATCAAGTCTATCAACATCTTCAGTGACTTGCAGCTTGTCATCAATCAGATCAACGGTTCATACCTCTATAAAAATGAAATTTTGTAAAGGTACAAAAAATGTGCTAATGCCCTCCTAGCCTCTTTTGACCATTACCTCTTGCAGACTGTTTCACGCTCCATGAACAACATTGCTGACACCATGGCTTCTCTTGCCTTACATATCCTATCTTCGTCATCTTCATCTAGAAATTTTGTCATGATGCATCATGTGCCATTGCCTTCATACTTTTATCCTAACATCAACCATGTCAACAGCATAGACTCTAGTCCATGAGAGGATTGGTATAAGTAACTTCTGGACTACTTATCTCATTCTATCATTCCTCCCAATCTCTCTAGCAATGCACGATGAGCTTTCATCAAATGCACAGCTTGTTATACCATGCTAGGGGGTCTTCTCTATAAGAGGGGCTTCGATGGCCTCCTTCACTGTCTAACCTCCACTGAAGCATCTCATGCCATTAAATAGGTCCACGACGGGATTTGTGGCGGACACTTTAGTGGGAACTCGGTTGCCAAGTGCATCCTTTGCCTAGGCTATTATTAGCCCACTCTTCATCAAGACTGTAGTGACTATGTTTGGCATTGCATCAAGTGTCAGCAGTACTCTAACTTGCTTCATCTCTCTAGCCACGCCTTGCAATTTACTCAAGATTTTTGGCCTTTTTCACATTGGGGCTTAGATCTCATTAGTGAGATTAACCCTCATTCGTCTCTTCATCATCAATCTATTATCACTGCCACTAAGTATTTCACTAAATGGGTGGAAGCTATTCCTCTCATTTCCATAAAAGCTGACAAAATTGTCAACTTCATCAGCACCCACATCATCTATCATTTTGGTGTCTCTCACAAAATCATCACCGATAACGGTAAGTCATTCAAAAACAAAACCATCCAAAAACTCTGTGACTCATTTGGCATCAAGCTCAGCTTCTCTTCGCCTTACTACCCACAAGCAAATGGGTAGGCTGAGGCCTCCAACAAAATCTTGACTAAAATTCTCATGAAGGTGGTCAATGACACTGGAAGGGATTGGCACATTCACATTCCCTTCACTTTTTGGGCCTACCGCACTAGCATCCGAACCTCTACAGGTGCTACCCCTTTCTCTTTAGTGTATGGAACAAAGGCTGTCCTACCTCTCGAAGTACAAATCCCATCTTTGTGCATCTCTCTGCAGGACATTCTCTCTAATGATGACTTTCATCAAGATCACTTATCTCAAGTCGAGTTACTCAACGAACGTCATCTTGCTACCCTCAACCATCTCAAGGTCTATCAAAATTGCATCAAGCAAGCCTATGACAAAAATCTATGAGAATGAGATTTCAACATCAGAGACTTTGTCCTCAAAGAAAATTAGCATGTGACCAATATGGAGTGAAGTAAACGAGGTAAGTTCACTCCTAATTGGCTCGGACCTTTCATCGTCACGCACAAGTATGGGTCAGGGACTTATCATCTGTCTGCTCTCGACAAGTGGCTAGAACCTGAGCCTCTTAATGCCTTACATCTGTGACCATTCTACTATTAGTCGAGTACTCATTCACTTGACATTTAACTTGAGCTCATCCCTTGAGAAATCCCCGTCCTCTTAATCCTCATTCCTTTCAACCCTATTCCCCTAAAACAAATCCTATATAACCCTTTTATACAGTATGGATGCTTTATCCTAATAAAAGGGATCCCTAAAACTTCTATAGTCTTATCCATGACTCAAAATTTTGTCAAAAATAAATCGAGATGTCAAAATATCCAAGGTCACAAAATTAAAAAGACAAACTTCTCCCTCGAAGGACAGCTGTACTATCATTGTTATAGCTAATAGACTGCTCCCTCGAAGGATAGCTATTCAAAAGCCCTTACATATATAAAGCAAAAAATAGACCACTCCCTCAAAGGATGGCTATGACTAAATCTTGCTATAAACATCACTTTCTTAGAAGCTTTCTGCATCGATCAGCTTCACAAATGACCACAAAGCAAATGACATCTCTATGTAGACTTCCCACATTGATCAGTCTGCTAAAAAAAAGGGGGTCATGGACTTGGCTTGTAGTCGTCTCAGGGTCTCCTATAAAAAGGGGCAAGGTTCTCCCTACTCAATAGGGTTACCCTATCCTCACCTATCACATCACCTACTCAAGGGACTTTGAGATCATTTTAATGTCAAAGTGATTTGATTACTTCTCTAACACAACCCATGGTCAATGACGTAATGCATGAATGAGGCTCTTGGTTCTAACAACCCCTATCTATGCCATCATTCTAGTCCTTATCAATGAAAGAGCGAATATGCCTTTCACTTCCTCTACACTTAGGTCACATTCAACCACATCATTTGTCAAACCAAATCAACTCAACCACTTTTCAGACCACTCACGTAGCCTATTCACACTAGTTTCTATGGACACCAATACACGTGGAAACTATCGACTACACAATTTATGTCAAGCATAAACCATTACTTGCTGAAGCATAAATAGACTCATTTCATTTTTAGCAAACATCCATCACCTAATATGGATAATTGCTAGGGATGAAAAACTCTGACCAATGTTACAGAATACACCATTTGGAAAAGGCTATAACATCTTCTTCCCCCTCATCATTTCAAGCATGTCCCCTTAGACATATTGGGACATGCTAAATCATTCTCATGACCAAATCAACTCTCTACCACTTTGTCTCCTCATCTGAACTACATTGGTCTAAGGCCCCTTCCAATCAGGGCTATGTAGGCAACACTCAGATGACAGAATGTCTTTTGGGGTTAGCTCGACCACCCTCATTTGTTTGTCTACTTGATGGACAGACCCTATCCTCTTCTAACCATGACTTGACCTTGACTAAAAACAATCAACCACTTCGAGCCTCTTCCTCCCTTTCTAGGGAGAACTACATTGGCCTGAGGCCCTACCAATAGGGGCTATGTAGGTAGCACTCAATTGACATGGGGTATTTTGGGGTTAGCTCAGCTATTATCTTCATCACTTTCTTCTATCCCATTCTCTCATCACCTGTCAATCAAATCATAGCTAATCACATATTTCTACAATCATTAGCATAATCATTTTCATCATTTCCATCATAGTCATTAATATAACAACATCACCATCATAAAAATTAAGCATCATCATCTAATCTAAAAGTCATAACCATTCTCATCATTAGCATAAAGCATCATTACATTAATCATCATCATCATAATCATTAACCATAACATTATCATCATCACATTAATCATACATCATAAAAATGTTGAACACATTACACATTCAAGGCATCCATAACACATCAATCATCAAAAATCTCATCATATATATGTATATCAAAATTTTGTACAATAGCACAATCTGTGCATCTCTCTCTCTCAAATAATAATACATCTCACATCATCAGCTCACAGGCTAGTATATACATCAAAAAAATCAAAAATTTGGCCTCAAGGCTATGGCTGTGGCAGTGGGGGCAGCGGTTGTGAAGATGCTATATCATCTCCGATCTCAGACCTGTGCCATCTGCACGTGCTTGAAGTAGTTGCACACGACGTAGACCTCTAACAACTCTGGTCATCTCTCATCTCTGAGTATCACTGTATCTGAGGGAACTCTCTGATAGCTCCCTCATAATAAGCGATCTCATCCAATGTAGTCCTGTACCTAGCTATAGGTATAATCTGTGGTGGACCCATCCAGCCTGCTGTCATGCCTTACACCGAACCCTGAGGCTGTGAATAGGCTATTTGCACTGACACAGATTATGTTGGCCCCTAAGATGGTTGCTGAGGTGGGTGCTGAATCGGGCCCTATCCCCCAAAAACCTATCTTATCAATGCCTGTGCTGGGCTGTAGCCAACTGACCCTGTAGCATGGTGACCTGTCCTGTCAGCACTGCCACCTAGCCTAACATCCCTGCCATTTGCCCTATCAAAACTGTGACCTACCCCTGTAAAATGGTCGCCTAGGCCTGAGTTACGTCCCTCTCCTATCGGGTCATGTCTCTCTCCTAGCAGGTTGTATCCTACTCTTTGATCACTACCTACAGATCAGGCTATAAACCCATCTACACACCTGTATACTACCCTACCCACCATGCTGTTTAGGCCTTTGTATACCTTGGGTCAGCTATCCCAGGTCCTACTGGGAGTTCCTCAAAATTAGGCCCCTCTATCTCCTCTAGTAGTGGTAGTGGTGCCTCTATGTCATCCCATCTGTATAATGGGAAGGTAGGAGGCACATCCTATAGTAGCCCAAACTAGCACCACACTCTCTCTATAGGTACCCTCTCGAGCTCACCGGCTCACCTGCCCCTGACCCATCTCATACTCTAAACCCTGACTAGCTACTCTACCTAATCTCTGAAGGCTGGGTACATTAGGTACGGTCTCCATATGATATCCACTAAGATTAGGGCCTCTAGTACCCCCTTGTAGTGGTCAATGTCCCTGACCACTCCATCCATTCGTGCCTATGCCATCATCTCCTGCCATCATCTGAATTTGACCTTGAAGCTAGCCTGAATAGCCATTGGGATGCTGAGAGGACACATGACCATGATGTGCTCATAAGCCTAATAGCGTATAAGATGGCCCATGCATAGACTGTACCATCGCCACCAACTAATGCCCCGTATCTCTTTGTATACCTGGGCCAAAAAGATAGGTGCCCAAGCAAACACAATCTGCTGCTTTACCATCTCTGTCAAAACTCTGGTCATGGTGACCAAAAATCTACCTCCCTCTACATCTGGTAGTGCATAAACTGTGATGCCAATCATCATCAGGATCATCAGCCGATGTGCATCCTCATTTACAACATAGAGAGGCTCGTATACAAAATTGGCTAAATGGTAGCTCATCTCAGCAATGTGCTCTCTAAATAGTGTGACCATATGAATATCATGTGCCTCTCTTGAGCATGTATATAGGTCTACTCCATGCATCGGTAGCCACAAAATTTGGTACACATCCTTGATCATGACCATCAACTCTCCTGTGGGTAGGTGGAAGGTGTTAGTGGAATGATCCCACCGCTCAATCAATGCCACCATGAGACTCACATCCTTTAACACTTAGTAGTAGCACTGTAGCCTACCTAGTCCCACTACTGTCATGTGGGCCCACTCCTTGATGGTAACACCTCTATGCATCTGTGTTAGTAATGTCAAGAGATGATCCCATAGCATCAATGTCTACCTCACCTACATCCACCCAAAATCAATCTCATGTTAACAAGTGACTACTCTTCCTATTTGACCAATCTATCTGACCATCTATGCCTATCCTGACACCTGGGAAGCCCTTGGTGTAGCTTCGACCCTTCAACTTGACAATTTTTCACCAATCTTTCTAACCAGGTAGCCACCAACATCGGTTAGCATGTCGGTGATGGCACTCACCTAACCAACGTCAGTCACTTAATGATCGACATTGGTAGGTGAGTGACCAATGCTGATCACTGGTCAACTAACACCAGTCACTGGTTGGCTGATGCTAGCCAACCCACTGACATCGATGACTGGTTCGACCCTAGGGCCAAATGGGGCGAGCCCTAAAAATTAGGGCTTCCCCATTTCTCCTCCTTTAGCCCCCCAAACACCCTCCTAATGACTCCTAACCTACCCTAATCCCCCCACCCACCCTCTTAGCTACCCCTCCCCCTCATTTTTTAGCTAAAACACCAAAAATTCAAAAAATAAAACCAAAATTCAAACCTAACTCAAAGAGTTCAACACCTCCTAACTCATCCCGTCATCACCGACATGGTGGCACGATGGGTGCGACTAGTGGTGGACCTCCTACAGGTCCTCTACTACCCTCTACCATCTCCTCCATCTCAATTTGTCCTCAAGCTCTTCCTGGCCTACCACTACCTCTGTAACCTCCAATCCAGCTCTAATCTACTCCCTCTCTCCACCAATCACACTCTGCCACCTCACACCACTAATCAACTCACAATCAGTCACTTTCATTACCTAAAATCTAGAGCACCTTTTTTTCTCTCAATTAAATAATCATAAATGACTTTTGGTGGGTCACCAATCCAGTTTTGTCAGATTTGGCAAGCTGTCGATGTCAGCACATGCATGCCCTAGGCTACCGATGTCGGCCAATTTTTATCGACGTCAGTCCCTTTGGGACACTGACGGTAGTTGTATCACCGATGTCGGCAGCCTTTAAACCTCCAAAATGATTCACCATGGCCACAATCATGCCCCAATCAGCTAGTCTTCATAGTAGAAGTCATCTTAGCCTCATGGGGCACACCTGAGATCACTTTTACCTCTGCCTACCTCGACCACCTGACCTTGGAGATCACGCCTATCTCCTCTGACCATGACCACTTTTGAGACACCTCTGCCTTAGTTTTTTTTATTTTCTTTACTACCTCACAACTAGTTAGCAAATTGTCATAGACCCTCACAAGTCTTGGATCGCGAGCAAGTTGATCCCTACTGCTTGTGACTTTTTCCATATTTTCTAGGAGCACTTCCTAAGCTCGGGATAACTGGAACACGATGACCCTTTGGAGCTATAGCTTAGATCAAATAACCCAAATAGCTATGACTAAATGCTGGGGACCAATTATTTTGATTTTGGCACTCCTCAATCTTTGACCATGACAATTTGGCCTACATATCGCGTGGTGTGGTATACATGCAATCCCACCCTTTGCAACATTCACACTCAATCTTCACCCTCTCTATCCATCTCTCTATCAAATCAACACTCGATCTCAGGTTCCCTTCCCTCGACTCCCGCTTTGAGGGGGGAACACTTCATCCCATACCTGGGGTAGCTTACTCTTATTTTTGTCTTGCAGTTCATCAAGAATAACCAATAAGACAAAAAGGGGCAAATGTAGACACCAAAATTGTGTCTACCCCTGGGTCATCCTCCCCCGTTGGTCCCCTTGGTCCACCTCCTAACACAAGTCCTAAACCACTCAATTATTAAATTAAAAAAATCAAATATTTTAATTTAGTATCCCCCTTGCCACTTCACCCATGCCACATCACTCCACCTCAGATTCCTCTCCTTGGATGCCCCCACCCCATGCCAAGCCTTAATTGCCTAAATCCCATCTTAACCCTTCCTCTCGCACTCATTTAAGCCCCTCTCGACCATTTTCTAATGAAAATGTGACCCTGACAGCTTGTAAGAATGGGAAAAAGGCTAAAATTAGCCTCTATCCCCATTCTTCAGCCACCGACATCAGTCAGTATGCGGCTAACATCCGTGGTTCTACCGACATCAGTTACCTTTAAAACTAGCTTTCTGCATCCGTTGCTGCCCCCTGTGAATAAAAATTCTCTTGCTCTTGCTTCCCAGCATTCTTTCTTCTCATTTTCTTACAAGTATCAGCATTTTGACAACACTTTCCAGGCTTAGAGGATCAACATCAGTCATTCCACATAGGGTTGAGGATTGCGTGACATCTCCATCACTAGCCACAATGGACACATCTCCTGCACCTCTGCCAACTCCATCCACTGCTAAGTATTTGTATTAGTTTCATTTTACTATCTTTTTAAAATATATTAGCACTCTATCTATTGTCCATTCCCAAGCATCCTTGACATAACCTTACCTGTTCTTCTCAGAGAGGCTGAAAAGCCTTCTCTCAGCCTTATCTACCCTTTTGCCTCTTTCACCCATTTAGTCCCTTCTCAGACCATACTCTCTATCCAATCAACCTAGCACAAACCACTAAGACTCCCACAGACACTTCAAGCCCTTTTACTGACCACAAATAGCTCTAAAACTCATCCAAAACCTCATTGCCCTGACTGACATCAGCCATTGCCCCTACCGACGTCGGCAGACTAACTGACGTCGACGACCTTGACCTATCGACACCGGCAGACTAATCAATGCCAGCGACTATGGAAAATAGATTGCTACATATAGGTACACATTTACTTCTTTTTCTTTTGTTTAATTTTTATCATTTCTATTTTTGGTAATATTCTGCTTTTAAACAATTAGTGGACTGTCATCCCTCCAAGAAGTCTTTGCACTTATAGGACCAAGCTTTCACTTGGCAGTCCACTTTATAGCTATCTAACAACTTATGTGTTTGAGTCTCTTTCTTCTACAGGTGTCATCCTCCACAACCAAAGAGGAGTTCCTTCAGTCGTCTGAATCTGGTGCACAAGACTTCATTCAGGTACATACAAATCCTTGACCATTTTATCTTAGTTTCTCATTTCCTTTTGAATGTGAAAAGTGAAAACTTGTTTGGAAACACAAGGGATTAATATGGCATGGATATGATACTTATCTACATTAAAAACCCCTATTGTGTTTTTAAACACCATCTTTATTTAATTAACTAATGTTCCAACATGGTGAGTCTCATTGGCATGGATGCATGTATTAATCAATCCATGTACCATTTAAGACCCCCATGATGGCTTATAAAATTTATGAAAATATAGGCACCAACATTGGCACTCACCTAGGGATGTACACCCCATGTGGGTGTGAAAATAACCCTATAATACAAGACCAAGTGCCAATTTATTGGGCCAAAACGTCTACACTTAGATAAAATTGTAAAAAACACCCATGACATATTAATAAAATGAGTTAGATTAACTAAAATAGATCAAGAGGATATAAAAATCAAAAACATGAAAAATACATAAGAGGAACTATACAAATAAGTCCCAAAATAGAGGGGTAATAAAGCAAAAAATAACAAGATTGTACACTATAAAAATTATATACAATCACTAACTTAGTCTAGGAAGTGTTTCAACCATTTCCCACCAATTGGTGGCTCTAGTATCTCATCATCCCATAAATTTTTGAACCTCTCCAATAGCTTGGTGGCTACAATTAATTAAACCAATATATGCATATGCATTATGGTATTGCTACTAGGTTATAATGGGATGAAACATTGAAGCAAATCCTTCCTATATAATCTCAAATCTAGATCAGACCAAACCAAAATATCTTAGAACTTCTTCAAAATCTGTAAGTAAACTTATTTTTCAATTGTAATCAAGTAAGTATGAAGCAATAAATCATCAAGTTCAACAACATTAATCACACACTCAAAAGGAATCCTAGAAGAGAAATTAAAATACTAATCATTGAGGGCATAAAGATAATTGTAGTTCAACTTCCAATATTGGAACAAGTCTCATCAAATATCAAATTCCATACTACACCTTCATTGTCAGGTTTAACATCAAGAACAATAGGCTATCCATCAACATCAATATTCCAAAAAACCTACCCAATTCCACATCTGTGTTAAATATCTAATTTAGGTCATGCTTTGGATCTTCAATTATAATCACCATCATTCGATCCATATGAATTTTGACCAACTTACCCGCAATTAAATTTTGTCATAAGACAAGTCCATTTTAATATTTCCACCCATGCTAGTATCCCATTTATGTGATTGAAACATCCCCCATTTAGGCTAGTAGACAATGACTACCACATCTATATTAAAATACTTAGTTGGATGTGCTACCAACTACACTACCAACATCTCAACTTTACACCTCTCATGAATCCATGACATAACACCATTTAAAGGCTTGTGTAATCTATATTCCAAGATCATTTAAGACACCCATGGTTATCACATTGCAAGAGGCTCTAGAATCAAACATGCAATTATGGATAACCAGACTATTGATCAAGAGGTTTGTATAAAATAGATCCACTTTCAATTAATGTTTTGCAATGCAATCCTTAAATACACCTGGAGGCTGATTCAATAAACTCTTTTGATTCTCCATCTTCTTTCTGGGGTGTTTGGGGTAAATCAATTTCATTTACAGCTATCTTTTCACCAAATTATAAATATTTGAATGATCTCTTCCTATGTTCAAGTATTCTTAATAATTCAACAAGTGACATGGTGATTTTTAGTTGGCTCAACACTTGGGCCATATCACACATGAAATACTAAGGAAGTTTCATATTAGGTGGAAGGGTGACAACACCTTATGCTAGGATACAACCACTTAACATTTCAAGTGGTGGAACTTGGGATGATTTAAATTTTTAATAATAGTCTTAAACGACAATTTTTTTTAACATCATTTGTACCCTTAGGAACACTAGATAATATGGGTAATTTATTTTTAGTAGGATCATCTTTTAGTTTTAAAACTTGGGAAATAAGTGCCAATTTGGAGGAATTAAGGACTGCAATAGTTTTCTTTAGTTCCTTACTTACATCCCCTACCTTTATAATTACAGGGGTAGTGTTTCAAGGAGTAACACCTTGATACTTTATTCTCAATTAATAATCCTTCTCTTGGGTAATTATTGCATTAATTAGATGTTTCCTATCCTCAACTAAAAAAATTCCCCATCATATTTCTTAATCATCATTGATCTTAAAATTTTGAAATCATGAATGTGTAACACATATGGTTGTGTTATATTAACATCAAAAGCAAATTTTCAAGATAAGACACATACTTTTTTTACCACACTCTAATAATAATCAACAATAGCAACACTCATCAATTCTATGAAGGCAAACATTTTGCTTTGGGGACTTTGACAATTGAACATCAAACTCTCATCATCAAATGACATAGACTCAGGTTCCTCTACATCTTCATCAATTAGTTGATTAGTATCACATGGGGGATGTGGAAGGAAATAATTTTCACACCAATCAATTTCAAAATCACAATTTATAATATATACTTTGGCATTTAAAGGATCAATTACTTCCTTTCCATCTCCTTTAATCTAGTTTATATCCATTATTTATTCAAATGTAGGCCTATTATTTTCATTATGGAATGTAGGCCCCCATTATGCTTGATTCAAATTAGGAGACCTATCATAACATATATACCCATGATGATGGCCCTTATTAGACCTAGCCAACTTGTACAACATTTCTCTTATAGCGGAGGTCAAAGTGTTAACTATCTCCTTAAGGTTGGCATTCTTAGTGGATTGTGTTTTTTTAGGATTAGCTGACTTTACATCAGCCTTCTTGTTCAATGGATTTTCCACAGCCTTTATATTATTCATAATTTGGATGGCCATATTGAATGTCAATCACAGGTTCATGGGAGCCTTGTCCCTTAAGCAATGCACAACCTTCTTGTAAAAGGAATCATAATACTTAATCAAGAATGGTGTATCACTAGGACTTATGTTTTGAGACAATAACATCATAACTTAGTTTAAAATTGTATTGAAGTCATGTACACACTCATTGGGGTTCTTTTTTATGCTTTCAAACTTAGCCAAAAGAAACTTGGGATCAATTCTATCACCATATTAAATTCTAAAAACATTTTCATTTTTTCCCCATGAATCAATGCATCCATAGGGAAGAGAATTGAACGATTGAATAACATCATATCATAATGTGTTCATAAAAAATTTAATGCACATATCTTGATGTTCAACCTCATAGTCTTCAATGATATTATGAAAATCCCTCACATGTTGATCACTACTTACTGCATTATTCCTTTGAAAATTTGAAAGGTGTTTCCTTAATTCATTCGATAATTCATTGGGATATCCTTGCATTTCATCTGATTTAATAAGCCTAAATATAGGAATGTAGAATGCAGGATGCTCATTCTCATCTTGGTCCCTATGCCTTATTATTAGTTTAATGGTATGTTCAAGAACAAATGGCAAAGAGATGTGACGGGCTGAATAAGGTGGAATTTGGAGATAAATCTAGGAGGGGATTCAATTGATTGAGAAGGAGTTGGATAGTAAGTAGGATGATAAGTTTTAGAATGACTAAAAGAGCTATGAAATTCATAAACAATGGGGAATTAAATAAAATTTCAAGATTATCATAATCTTATTAGTCTAGACATTGTTTTACAGTTGATCTTTTCCCTTCAATAGGTCTCCAAACTTGTCTCCCTCTTCTTTGATGAATAATTAAGGGTAAACCAAGTTTCTTAGATGAGTCACCTTTAAAATATGATCTTAATCCTTTCATATTTTCAATCAAGAAAGAGCACTCAAATCTGAAATGAAGATATTTAAAATAGGCACTGATCTTCCTTGAAACTAGATGATAAAATTAGAGTCATGATAAGAATCAAAATTTTAGAATATAATAATTAAAAAACTATTATGATACATACTAAAAACATAATTTGTTGAATATAATGGTGAGTTCATAGCACAAAGACACTAAATTTTTTAGAATAATGTTTAAAATGGGAAATCACCTTCTAACATGTAATTTTAACAACTATTTGTAATAAACACAACAAAGTCAATTTGTCAAATATTTTAATTCATGACATGCCCATAATGGAGTGTTATAACATTGATGACCAAGATAGTCTAAATGTAGCAGATAATAGTAAATAAATTCACAACATGAAATACTTAGAGCTCTCTTCAAGAGCCCCCAACAATACAAGTAACTAGGATTTGATTTAGTCTCCCCAACAATGGCACTAGTTGAGTGATGGTTCCCAGTTTTACACCTCTTTCACTCATCCTTGCACACATGAATAAAATGGAAAAGAAATATGAAAATCCCATTTATATGTCATTATATATGGGGAAGGGTTTGGCATCAATAATGGACCTAACAAAGAAAATGACTAAGAGTCACTGATATAGGGTATAGTCAGCTTCCTGATACTTCTAGCTCTACCTAAACCAAGGTGAGAGGACCTATGGGGTAGCTTGTTCATGAGGAGAGATTCCATAATTTAGTTTTGATGGGGATTTTTGGCACAAAGAATAATAAATTTGACCAGGGCATAACCAAATTTGTTCACTCCACCTAGAAAAGGTTGTCACATTAAATGAAAAAATGCTCTAGGTCACATACAAGTTATTAAAGATTGATAGGAAAGTGAATGCAATCTTCATTGTAAAGAATATTTAACAATATGGGCTAAATATAAAACTATAATGCTGGGTCTTTAATGTAAAAAATCCAAACACAAGTTGTATAGGAAAAAATTATGCATTTATAGGGTAAGTAACACTTCAAATATGCAAAGGGAAGTATTATTTATAGGGTAGGATAGGGTACGACAATTTGTAATTTATAAAAGAGGGTAGTGTGTTGGTGATTTTCCAATAGTAGGGATTATCAAACATTGATGACATCACTTATTACAATAATGATTAAAAATGACTAACAAGCTAAGGGGAATCACCAAGAGTAATTTGCATCCATTGGTGCCAATACAATGCAAGTACCCAAATGATCAATAAAAATTTAGAGCATACACTACACTCAGAATCTAAAATACCTTTCCCTATCAAATTTGTGAACCCAAGGTACCATTAAGAGGTAGTCAATACAATATTTCCAAATCTCTATGAAAAAAGGGATTTATAACCCAGATCTATGCCCAATATTACAACCATACATAAACACAAAACTAGATATGTAATCAACATAAATGTAAAACATTTCATTACAATTAATTAGTAGGAATAAAGTAAGAACCATAATTATTTTCCATTATCTTGAAAGAATATTTTATATACAACCATGTTTTAAAGTTTGAAAGAGCCTATAATTAGAGACAAAAGTAAAGACCAACAATAATAAAAACCTAGAATAGAGGAGAAACCCTCCATTTATATATTTTAACCCTTCATTTCAAGTCTAGGAATGGAGGTTGCATTTTACAATTTTTAAAATCTCAATCAACACCCCAAATTTTTGCCAAGATACTCCTAGGTGGAAAAACCCTTTGCCATAACTAGAATCTTCATATATATGTAAGATAAATGATTAATCTAACTACCTATACAATAAATGATGAATATTTAGAGCACATACTTTTATTTCTTTGTTGAAGATGCCTCAAACATGAGCTAGAAGGTGAAAAATCATTATGAAGGCAAAAAAAACTTTATCCTCATGTGTGACTG
The DNA here is from genome assembly GCA_037957365.1 of Torreya grandis. Classification (NCBI taxonomy): domain Eukaryota; kingdom Viridiplantae; phylum Streptophyta; class Pinopsida; order Cupressales; family Taxaceae; genus Torreya; species Torreya grandis. The sequence continues at coordinate 1,354,610 of JARHVA010002721.1, forward strand.
ATTGGTTATTTTGATTTATTTATTTTTTGGCTCTAATTTGATTTTCAACATCTTGCATTTTTCAATTTTAATTTTTGCACATTTTCTTTTTCACACTTTGCAAATCTCACATTTGTTTTTTTGGCAAATTGTCCTTTTTAGGGTTTCTCACATATTTATTTTTTAATGTATAAATCCATTATTTTCACCATTTGAAAATTTAGGGAAAGGCTGGCACATTTTTCAAATTTGTAATTTACAAATTGCATAGTTACAATTTGCACTTGTAGTTCCCCGTAGGGAATCTAAAACTCTAAATGCAATTTGTAATTTTTCAAAATTGTAAATTGTACTTGGGGTTCCCATTTCCCTCAAGAGTAATTTTTAGGGAATCTAGAACTCCAAATGCAATTTGTAATTTTTTTAAAATTGGAAATTTCACTCGAAGTTCCCGTTTCCCTAAAAAGCATCATTTAAGGAAATGGGAATAGTAATTTTAATTTTTAATTTTGTAAATTTGCAAAAATGCTAATTTTTTTGAAAGTTACCATTTGCACTGGGACCTCATGTTGACTGGCATTGAGTGGTGGAAATGGGAGATCCAAGTATAATTTACAATTTACATGAGTGTAAAATTAAAAAATTGAATTTATCCCCTAATTATCCTATAATCTCCTTGTGTTTACTTTTATCATCCTTTCATTGGCTACCAGGATTAGGCAAGTTACTTGCAAGTTACAAATTTATTTTCCCACACAAATTTGTAATAGAGTTGGGGGTCTCACCTACAACTTAAGAAACTTGTAAATTTTTTATTATTTCAAACTTAACTCCATTTAAAGCCATCTAGCTCAACAAACCACCATTATTTTCATTTTACAAAAAAGTTAGCATTTCCATGACTATGTGTCTTATGATTCTTCTACTGATCACCTACTGGTCTAAAAGTTCATGTACATATCTAAGCCAAAGACATTACTAAAAAAAAGTGATGGATAAAGATTATGAACATTCATATCTAAACCAGTTCCAAAGTGTCTTGAAATTGGGTTAAAGTTAGGTAAAAAGGTTTGAACTCCTTGGAAGGATGCTTCAATTTGAAAAATAGTCACACTCAAATGTTCTTTTCCATATTCTAACAATTATTCATGAGTAATTTGATATATTTGTTTAAGCTTAACCAAAGATAATTTAAGATATAATTTCAAGAGCTCATTTTTCAATACCATCTCCACATTATTAATATTATGTCATTTCATCCCTACTAATACCTCTACAATTTTCTTCTCTTTATTAGTTATCCTTTCTTCTTGGCAGAAACTATATAGAGGAGAGTGTTGTGATTCAATTGCTATACAAGTTCCTTGGACGGGTTATTCTTAATTCAGCTTTCCCACATAGCTATTATAGGCAAACACATGTTTAATATTGAACATAAAACTATAGATTGTAATTCCTTCCTCACCCCCAAGTCACTATTAGAATTTATACTAGCATGTTTGTCAAGTTTTAAACTTTTTTGAATCTTTGTACAAGTCCAAATGCTTTTTTAACCAAAAATAAGATATGCATGTCCCTTATGGCAACTGGTGGGGAATTCCTACCTATTAGTTAGTCTAACTCACCTTTTCTACATAGAATCCAAAACATTTCAATCAAATTACAATTTGGAAAACTTATAAAACATTTCATCATCTCCCATCTCTACCATCTCATTTTCTATTTGTTTCTTTTTCATGGGATTCAAACTCATATAAAAAATTTGAAATTGAAACATTACACTTTAACACTTTATATTTCATTTAGAAACCCTGGAAAATCTTTACATACCATTTTGTAATTTTCTTTTTGACACCCCCATCTCTGCCAAGCTCCTTATATCTCCACATAGGTAGGTTTTTCACCAACAAGGACTAATATTTTTGTTTCATCTTTGCTTAACCACTTCCTCTACCACATGTGCTCCAACATTCCATTATGTAAGTGATTTTAACCTTTTAACACTTTGACATAACTCTATACCACTATTTACAATTGTACATCAACATTTAAACCTCTAATGGGAGTTGAGACTAGGTTTTTCAATTTGATTTTGTCCCCTCTAAACCCTTATAAAATAATAAGGTGTATTTTTCAATTTGTTAAACTTACAGTTAATGGTTTCAACTTCACTAAGATATCTCTTTGTAGCCACATGCCTCCCCTCCATGCTAATCAATAAATACTACTTTATCTTATTTGTATTTTCCTCTTTGTAGGCATGGGCAGTATGCATGGGCTAGTATGGAATGAATACCTTATGTAGTTGCATTAAAAACCATTATTATGTTTTAAAACACCATTTTCATTTAACTAACCATTTTTCCAATATAGCGAGTCACATTGGCATTGCCAAGTGTATTAATTTCTCCACATATGCTTTAAGACCCCCATGTTGGCATCTAAACTTGGCTAGGCAACAATAGTGTAAATAGGCTAGAATAAAAAATATTTATGCTGGTTTATTCACCTCTTTGGTTGGTCTCAATATCACTTTATTCAAAAATAGAGCCTCTACTTATTTTGAGTCTTCTATGTGTATTGAATACCCAACACTCTCCTCATCTCCAAATGTTATATGATATTTTCATTCAACTCTCATATTATTATTTTAAGGGTTTTTGGGATAATTTTTGTCATTATGACTAACATACTTATTACATCCAAAACACTTACAAAAAACCTCCACGTATAACTCATCCATATAAGACTCTTTCTATAGAATATTATCCTCCTCTCTATCTTGAATTGTAATTATTTAAATTCCTTACATCTACACAATTTTTTTGTTGACCTCCTCTACTAATGTTTTTCTCCTCTTTCTCTTGAATGCCTTAATCTACATCTAGATTTTGAGTATTGGTTCCTTGTTA